>JAWZYU010000802.1:0-73000 GCA_038380435.1 Ryuthela nishihirai
TTCTTGATGATGATAAAAGGAAGATTGCATTTTGAATATCTTCAACCTAGTATCGCTGTAGTGATTTTGAACTCTTCACTAACTGTATAGATTTCTGTTCTTTTCATGTTTAGACAACAAATGCTTGCTCCAATTTAAATGTTCCAACTTGTTATTTATTGTAAGATGAATACACACTTAAAGTTAAATGCACAATGATACAGTATTAAAAATAAATTTAATCACAATCTACACTATTTAAAAATAAAAGCTTTTTTAACAGAGTAGATTGTGATTAAATTTATTTATGAATACACACCAGGAGTTACCTCACACGGGAGCTAGTTTTGCAAAACCTGCCTATTATAGATGCAAATATCAATATTCCCATAGTTGCCCAGAAGTTGGAAATACAGTTAAGATGGTATTGGCAATGTGTCTTTGACAGAAAGTTTTGGATATGTTTCCTCACCGTTTCCTCTCTGTTGCTTGTATAATCAAGAGTTGTAAGTGACAGAGTCAACTGTAATTTTATTACGACCCTTGATATTTCTTAAATATGGTTTTAAGTATCTGTCCATGTCTGTTGAAAGTGTTCCAAAGACTGAACAAAAGAGTGGCTCACATAGCCATTTGTTTGGGAAGACTAACTTCAAACCTTTTAATAGTCTTCTATTGCAAAGATTCAAATCAGGTAAGGTGTTTTGGACCATGTGCAAAAAATGGTCATCTCAATCTGAACTGTTTGCTTTCCATTCTTGACTATGCAACCCTATGACTGCACTTTCTTTTTCACTATGGTCAATTTACTTATTCTAAGATGCAAATATTTGTAATCTGTGTCATTATACTGATGCATGACTTAGATTTCATCAATTTTGATCGGGGCGGGGGTGGCTCAGTCGGTAGCGCGCCAGGCTCGTAATCTGTAGTTCCCAGGTTCGAGTCCCAGCTGGGTCAGCTTTGAGATTTATCTCCGCAAAATTCCCGCCCTGCCCACGGTTGGTAGGGGACACCGATGGGCATGGAAAGGTCGCCGTCCGTCAGATGGTACGTTAATCCATGGCCCCGTGTGTGGGAGAGCCATACCCTGTGCACGTTAAAAATAACGCTGGATGCCTTGACAAGAGGCTACCATCTGTCTCCCAACAGCTGTTCCAGTGGGTCCCCTCCCCCAACCTTCTCTGAGCCTTCGGGGTCCATGTGACCTGGCCATTTAGCCTATGGTGTGCAAAAAAGTGCCGCTCAGAGGTAAAACAACCCAACCCGGATGACAGCGGCAAGACAGCGTGGCATGAACGCAATGAGGCCCTGGAAGGTTGCCAGAGACACATGTGACCATTTGGACTCCAGCAGAGCAAGGAGGTTCCAGAGATGATGTGGTTGTGGGTCCACATGCCGAACCTGTCGATCGAAATAGTCCCACAAGTGCTCTATGGGATTGAGGTCGGGCGATTTCGCCAGCCAAGGGAGAATGGGAACATCGCTGTTGTGTTCCTGGAATCAGCCATGCTCCACCTTAGCGACATGGCAGGGCGCATTGTCCTGTTGGTAGACACCATCACCACCAGGGTAAACGTCCAACATGAAGGGATGCATGTGGTCAGTGAGGATGAACAGGTAGCCATTGATTTTTAGGAACCCATCAGCCGTCCCGTGGCCGAGTGGTTAGCACGCTTGGCTACTGATCTAAGGGACCTGGGTTCGAGTCCCGGATTAGGCATGGATGTGTGTGTCGTTTTTCTGCTGAGGTCCTGCCATCCTCTCAGATCTTCTACTGTGGCATATAAACTGACAGGCTCCTGTCAGACCTCTGTGGCAAGCAGCTGCTTGAGGGGGTATTTATTTATTATTATTTATCCAGTGGTACCAGTGGTCTCAGGTCATACCAGGAAAACATTCCCCAGACATCCCCCGGCCTGTACTTGACCGACAAGCATGTCCGGGTGTTGGTTCTCGTGTGTCTGATGCCGTATCCGCCACTGGCCGTCACTTCTGTGGAATAGAAACCTACATTCGTGGGAGAAGGCAACCTTTTTCCACTCTTCCATTGTCCAATGATGGTAGTCCCGTGTGAACTGCAGGCATCGTTGCCGATGGACCTTGACTAACATGGATGCCTTTATGCAGCGTCAACTCCGGAGACCATGCTTAACAGGGTTTGCTCTACTGTTATCAGGGACATGTACCTGGGTGCCGCAGTGTTCATTTGAGTGGTCAATTGCTGCACTGTTGTGCTTCGATTGCCTTTTACTAGTCGATGGAGGCGACGTTCTCCTCTGGGGTCAATGGCCTTTGGGGCTCCACTGTTATGACTTCTGGAGGTACTCGGTGTGCCAGTGGTCCATTCTTGGTACAGAATTTAAAAAAATATTTTACCTGCGAACAGCCCATGAAGTCTGCTGTTTCCGAGATGCTTCCACCCTTGGCATGGTAGCTGATGATCATTCCGTCAAATCAATACCTCTGCCCATTGTGCTCAGGTTATGCACTATGGCTCATCAGTCCTGGCCGGCCGCTTATATCTCCATGTGGTCGACCTTGTCATGTGCACTCTGTGATTCGCCTGGGCGGTTACACTGTGATTCCAATGGTGGTCATATTTTTCTGATACGACTGTGTATATTGTGTAAGACCTAGAGAATAGGATTAGTGATTGTATTACATTGCATTACACGAGGCTTCAGACGGTAAAAATCTGGTTCTGCATACATCATATCATGATATACCGAAGGATGTCTAAAGAAAAAAGAAAAAAAAACATCTATTATTGAAGTTACATGTAAAATTTTTTTCCCCATACTAAATTGAAATAAATGAAATATTTCTGACAGCAAAAGAAAAGAAGAGCCAAGATTTCTATAAAGAAAAAAGAGAGGAAAAAATTATTTTGGTATACCTGATATTATTATAAATTAATTTTTCAACCAATTTTTACAGAGCTACAGGTCTTACCCCACCCCTCTTGTCTTACCCCACCCCCTGCTAGTGCCCATGATTATAATGACTCATAAATAGGGTGGTCAAATTATTTTTGGATGCTGGAAGCCAACTTCCTGACCTAATACACAGACATGGGGCAAAGACCCGTTTCTCCACCACTAAGAGCTTCAGCCACTAAATGCTTGTAGGAACTTTTAGGCACCACCTTTGCAAGTGGACCTTTTCAAGAACCAGAATCAAAATAGAAACTTACCTGCCTGAGACACATTATTCCATTTAGGTTGGTGATGCCCAACTAGCTAAAGTAAAGGATTCAGGTACCTGTGATGGCCTCTGATCAGGATTATTCACCAACTGATATAAGGTATCCTGTGCATCTGTTCACTTTGGGCTGGCAAACAGAAATTATAGTGGTAGATTGTCCCTCAACAGAGGCCTACCAGTGCAGCTAGTTCAGGATCCATAACCAAACTCAAAGCCATAAATCAGTCCAGTGGGTTTTAAATGGTCAGCAACAGGACCCTGTGAAATTATAGGGGTAGATTGTCCCTCAACAGAGGCCTACCAGTGCAGCTAGTTCAGGATCCATAACCAAACTCAAAGCCATAAATCAGTCCAGTGGGTTTTAAATGGTCAGCAACAGGACCCTGTGAAATTATAGTGGTAGATTGTCCCTCAACAGAGGCCTACCAGTGCAGCTAGTTCAGGATCCATAACCAAACTCAAAGCCATAAATCAGTCCAGTGGGTTTTAAAATGGTCAGCAACAGGACCCTGTGAAATTGTAGTGGTAGATTATCCCTCAACAGAGGCCTACCAGTGCAGCTAGTTCAGGATCCATAACCAAACTCAAAGCCATAAATCAGTCCAGTGGGTTTTAAATGGTCAGCAACAGGACCCTGTGAAATTATAGTGGTAGATTGTCCCTCAACAGAGGCCTACCAGTGCAGCTAGTTCAGGATCCATAACCAAACTCAAAGCCATAAATCAGTCCAGTGGGTTTTAAATGGTCAGCAACAGGACCCTGTGAAATTGTAGTGGTAGATTGTCCCTCAACAGAGGCCTACCAGTGCAGCTAGTTCAGGATCCATAACCAAACTCAAAGCCATAAATCAGTCCAGTGGGTTTTAAAACGGTCAGCAACAGGACCCTGTGAAATTGTAGTGGTAGATTATCCCTCAACAGAGGCCTACCAGTGCAGCTAGTTCAGGATCCATAACCAAACTCAAAGCCATAAATCAGTCCAGTGGGTTTTAAATGGTCAGCAACAGGACCCTGTGAAATTATAGTGGTAGATTGTCCCTCAACAGAGGCCTACCAGTGCAGCTAGTTCAGGATCCATAACCAAACTCAAAGCCATAAATCAGTCCAGTGGGTTTTAAATGGTCAGCAACAGGACCCTGTGAAATTGTAGTGGTAGATTGTCCCTCAACAGAGGCCTACCAGTGCAGCTAGTTCAGGATCCATAACCAAACTCAAAGCCATAAATCAGTCCAGTGGGTTTTAAAATGGTCAGCAACAGGACCCTGTGAAATTGTAGTGGTAGATTATCCCTCAACAGAGGCCTACCAGTGCAGCTAGTTCAGGATCCATAACCAAACTCAAAGCCATAAATCAGTCCAGTGGGTTTTAAATGGTCAGCAACAGGACCCTGTGAAATTATAGTGGTAGATTGTCCCTCAACAGAGGCCTACCAGTGCAGCTAGTTCAGGATCCATAACCAAACTCAAAGCCATAAATCAGTCCAGTGGGTTTTAAATGGTCAGCAACAGGACCCTGTGAAATTATAGTGGTAGATTGTCCCTCAACAGAGGCCTACCAGTGCAGCAAGTTCAGGATCCATAACCAAACTCAAAGCCATAAATCAGTCCAGTGGGTTTTAAATGGTCAGCAACAGGACCCTGTGAAATTATAGTGGTAGATTGTCCCTCAACAGAGGCCTACCAGTGCAGCAAGTTCAGGATCCATAACCAAACTCAAAGCCATAAATCAGTCCAGTGGGTTTTAAATGGTCAGCAACAGGACCCTGTGAAATTATAGTGGTAGATTGTCCCTCAACAGAGGCCTACCAGTGCAGCTAGTTCAGGATCCATAACCAAACTCAAAGCCATAAATCAGTCCAGTGGGTTTTAAAATGGTCAGCAACAGGACCCTGTGAAATTGTAGTGGTAGATTATCCCTCAACAGAGGCCTACCAGTGCAGCTAGTTCAGGATCCATAACCAAACTCAAAGCCATAAATCAGTCCAGTGGGTTTTAAATGGTCAGCAACAGGACCCTGTGAAATTATAGTGGTAGATTGTCCCTCAACAGAGGCCTACCAGTGCAGCTAGTTCAGGATCCATAACCAAACTCAAAGCCATAAATCAGTCCAGTGGGTTTTAAATGGTCAGCAACAGGACCCTGTGAAATTATAGGGGTAGATTGTCCCTCAACAGAGGCCTACCAGTGCAGCTAGTTCAGGATCCATAACCAAACTCAAAGCCATAAATCAGTCCAGTGGGTTTTAAATGGTCAGCAACAGGACCCTGTGAAATTATAGTGGTAGATTGTCCCTCAACAGAGGCCTACCAGTGCAGCTAGTTCAGGATCCATAACCAAACTCAAAGCCATAAATCAGTCCAGTGGGTTTTAAAATGGTCAGCAACAGGACCCTGTGAAATTGTAGTGGTAGATTATCCCTCAACAGAGGCCTACCAGTGCAGCTAGTTCAGGATCCATAACCAAACTCAAAGCCATAAATCAGTCCAGTGGGTTTTAAATGGTCAGCAACAGGACCCTGTGAAATTATAGTGGTAGATTGTCCCTCAACAGAGGCCTACCAGTGCAGCTAGTTCAGGATCCATAACCAAACTCAAAGCCATAAATCAGTCCAGTGGGTTTTAAATGGTCAGCAACAGGACCCTGTGAAATTATAGTGGTAGATTGTCCCTCAACAGAGGCCTACCAGTGCAGCAAGTTCAGGATCCATAACCAAACTCAAAGCCATAAATCAGTCCAGTGGGTTTTAAATGGTCAGCAACAGGACCCTGTGAAATTATAGTGGTAGATTGTCCCTCAACAGAGGCCTACCAGTGCAGCTAGTTCAGGATCCATAACCAAACTCAAAGCCATAAATCAGTCCAGTGGGTTTTAAATGGTCAGCAACAGGACCCTGTGAAATTATAGTGGTAGATTGTCCCTCAACAGAGGCCTACCAGTGCAGCTAGTTCAGGATCCATAACCAAACTCAAAGCCATAAATCAGTCCAGTGGGTTTTAAAATGGTCAGCAACAGGACCCTGTGAAATTGTAGTGGTAGATTATCCCTCAACAGAGGCCTACCAGTGCAGCTAGTTCAGGATCCATAACCAAACTCAAAGCCATAAATCAGTCCAGTGGGTTTTAAATGGTCAGCAACAGGACCCTGTGAAATTATAGTGGTAGATTGTCCCTCAACAGAGGCCTACCAGTGCAGCTAGTTCAGGATCCATAACCAAACTCAAAGTCATAAATCAGTCCAGTGGGTTTTAAATGGTCAGCAACAGGACCCTGTGAAATTATAGTGGTAGATTGTCCCTCAACAGAGGCCTACCAGTGCAGCTAGTTCAGGATCCATAACCAAACTCAAAGCCATAAATCAGTCCAGTGGGTTTTAAATGGTCAGCAACAGGACCCTGTGAAATTATAGTGGTAGATTGTCCCTCAACAGAGGCCTACCAGTGCAGCAAGTTCAGGATCCATAACCAAACTCAAAGCCATAAATCAGTCCAGTGGGTTTTAAATGGTCAGCAACAGGACCCTGTGAAATTATAGTGGTAGATTGTCCCTCAACAGAGGCCTACCAGTGCAGCTAGTTCAGGATCCATAACCAAACTCAAAGCCATAAATCAGTCCAGTGGGTTTTAAAATGGTCAGCAACAGGACCCTGTGAAATTGTAGTGGTAGATTATCCCTCAACAGAGGCCTACCAGTGCAGCTAGTTCAGGATCCATAACCAAACTCAAAGCCATAAATCAGTCCAGTGGGTTTTAAATGGTCAGCAACAGGACCCTGTGAAATTATAGTGGTAGATTGTCCCTCAACAGAGGCCTACCAGTGCAGCTAGTTCAGGATCCATAACCAAACTCAAAGCCATAAATCAGTCCAGTGGGTTTTAAATGGTCAGCAACAGGACCCTGTGAAATTATAGTGGTAGATTGTCCCTCAACAGAGGCCTACCAGTGCAGCAAGTTCAGGATCCATAACCAAACTCAAAGCCATAAATCAGTCCAGTGGGTTTTAAATGGTCAGCAACAGGACCCTGTGAAATTATAGTGGTAGATTGTCCCTCAACAGAGGCCTACCAGTGCAGCAAGTTCAGGATCCATAACCAAACTCAAAGCCATAAATCAGTCCAGAGTATTTTAAATGGTCAGCAACAGGACCCTGTGAAATTACTCAACACAAATATGTTCTTATCGATTTAAGTGCAGAATGGTTAAAAGATTTATTACTGTTAATGGAAAAAGGAAACAACCTTGTGCTAATAATTTCTCTCTGCTAGCTTCTATTTAATAATAGTTCTTTTTTCCCTATTAGTTTTTATTAACCCTTCAAATTTTCTATTATTTTCATCCAGACTGAATTGGGTAGAGCAAAAACAGTGAAAATGACACCTAAACTGATGACTTGTAGACTTCCATATATGATGAAAATTGTATCCTATCTAAATATTTAGGCACTGTATATAATTACACTCTCAGCCATGATATTCATGAAGTAAGCAGAAGGCTTTCATTTAAATGGTTAGTTTTTGTGTAAAAAACTCCTTTAATGAGGGTGTGATAATAACGTGTTCATAAGAGCTGGCAGAAGCTTACAGTCAAGTTTCATTTACAGTCAAGCATTTCTGTAGCTGCAGTTCTGTGATTTTAAACTGTGAAACCTTGTATAAGCAGTCACAGTTTGTTTGGTTGTTCAGTTTTTAGGGAGCATTGACAGTTTATAAGAACTTGTGAGTGTTGTATACATATCACAGTGCTTAAAGGGTTAATGTAAAAGTTAGTTTTTCTTTCCTTATGTAATTTATTATGGGCATCTCATCCATTGTGTTACCCTTAGCCACTGCCCAGTGAAAAGTTGAAATGCTTTGTAATACTACTAAAATATTGCAAAAATTACAGCAATTTTTTTATTTTCTTTCATTCTGATCATATCAAGTGTAGCTAGAAATTTTACTATAGCTGTTGAATGATCTGCAAGTTTTTTTTAATATATTATGCACTGCTGTTTTTACCTACCTTCCTATTGTTTATGGCTTTGCATTTGTCAGTTTGTGAATTTGACAAAAGGTTGTTCCACCATATCTTTCAAACGTGATGAAGAAACTTAATGATTGTGCCACAACAGTGTTATAGGTTATAAAAAAATTGACCCACTCCATGCTTTCTTCCCCCCTAAAAAAGGGAAAACATGAAAACTATTTTTAAGCTATATCTTCAGAACGTGAAGGCCGAAAGTAATGAGCCATGCGTCAAATGAAAGCTTATGATGATAGGGGTGTCATATACTAAAAAATATTAACCCCCATGCTTTCTTCCCCTCTAAAAAACTGGAAATGTGAAAGTCGTTCTACTATAATCTTCCAAACGCAAGAGCCTACAGTTATGAGTTAGGTATCAAATGAAAGCTCGTATAATGACGGTTGTAAACTATTTCGAATTTTGCCCCCACTATTCCCCCTGATAAAATTGGGGGGGGGGGGAGATTTCTTGTGGAGTTTGACTTTAACGACTTGTATCTCAAATTTAAACTTGTGACATCTCCAATATCATGGACTACCTCAAATATAACTCCAAAAAAGGCTAAATGTGCTCAATGTTTATGAGTCGTATATCAAAGTTTTTGAAGGTAGTTGTTTTCAGTGACAACAAAAAAATATAAATTTAAAAAATACCTATCTTTCTATAAAAAAAATATTCCCTCAAGTTGCTGCAGAGGTCTGACAGGAGCCTGTCAATTTATACTCCATAGTTGAAGATCTATGAGGACGGCAGGACCTTAGCAGAAAGACAACACAAACATCCATGCTTTACCTGGGGCTTGAATCCAGGTTCTGTTGATCAGTAGCCAAGCATGCTAACCACTCGGTATATACTTTCAAGGAAGATAGGGTGTCGATTTACCTTCTTGACAAGATTTCTGTTGCCTTGCCTTTGTTTGAAATTAATGCGAACTCAGTGACTGATTGTACCATTTATACGCTTTAGATTTATTTACTACTTTTTAGGGGGGGCGGGAGTGGCTCAGTCGGTAGCGCGCCAGGCTCGTAATCTGTAGTTCCCAGGTTCGAGTCCCAGCTGGGTCAGCGTTGAGATTTATCTCCACAAAATTCCCCGCCCTGCCCACAGTCAGTAGGGTACACCGATGGGCTTGGAAAGGCCGCCGTCCGTCGGATGGGATGTTAAACCGTGGCCCCGTGTGCGGGAGAGCCATACCCTGTGCACGTTAAAGAACACGCTGGATGGCCTTGACGGGAGGCTACCATCTGTCTCCCAACAGCTGTTCCAGTGGGTCCCCTCCCCCAACCTTCTCTGAGTCTTCGGGGTCCTTGTGACCTGGTCATTTAGCCCATGGTGTGCAAAAAAGTGCCGCTCAGAGGTAAAACAACCCAACCCTACTTTTTAGGGACCTATAGGAAAATAGATATTTTTGGAATTGTTTAATTTATATTTTATTGTACAAGTGCCCCACTGCAAAATATATGTGATGAGCAGCATGTAATATATATATTTTTTTTATAAAAAAAATAAATAAATACCCCCTCAAGCAGCTGCTTGCCCCAGAGGTCTGACAGGAGCCTGTCAGTTTATATGCCATAGTAGAAGGTCTGAGAGGATGGCAGGACCTCAGCAGAAAAACGACACAAACATCCATGCCTTACCCGGGGCTCGAACTTTTTTTACTCCTTTGAAATGTATGCTGTGTTATTAATGTGCTGTGTTATTAATGTAAAAATAAAATACAGTTGTATCTTGCAAGATATTGAAATAATTGTATATTTAAAATGTCATATTTTTTACTTATTTTTAATTTATTTAAATTTAAAGGGTTTTATTTTGCAAATCATTAATTTAAACATTTTGTGTCTAATATAAATTTTTATGTTAGAAAGATAAAAACTAATTGATAATAATGCAGTTTTTTCTGGTAGAAATAATATTGAAAATTTACTTTTCATTTAGTAAATTGTAGAAGGCATGATTAAAGTTGTCTACTGAGGAGATAGTGAACATTATAAATAGCTGGTTGACCCTTTTGAAATCACTTTAAAAGTAATCCTTATTTGGTGTTGATTACATGATCATGTAGCAGGTTGAACAATAACTATAATCACAACTAAATTTACTAATTTTAATTTGGTTGAAAGTCACTCTTAAACATCTTATCAAATTTAAAGGTAGAATTGTTTTGAATTAAATAGGATATGAATCCCATAACCAGTAGATTATGTCAGGTGTTTTTGCATATGAGCTACTGGCAGCAATCAAGATCCATTTTGTTTAATGATATGAACTTTGCTACTTGAAGTACACAACTGAAATAACTGTACTACTTCAAAGGCAGTGTCTTTTCTGCTTCATGCTATCAAGGTAGTAATGTATGTCTTGAACAGCCAAAAACCAATTTTACAGATGTTGATACGATTGAAATTGTGTTAGGTGATATAAAAACCCATTCCTGTCTGGCTCAAGACAATTTTTCCTCTAAATTTTATATTGGTGTTAGGAAGTGACTCATGGTCTTTCAATGGGGCGGGGGTGGCTCAGTCGGTAGCGCGCCAGGCTCGTAATCTGTAGTTCCCAGGTTCGAGTCCCAGCTGGGTCAGCGTTGAGATTTATCTCTGCAAAATTCCCCGCCTTGCCCACGGTCAGTAGGGGACACCGATGGGCTTGGAAAGGCCGCCGTCCGTCGGATGGGACGTTAAGCCGTGGCCCCGTGTGCGGGAGAGCCATACCCTGTGCACGTTAAAGAACACTCTGGATGGCCTTGACGGGAGGCTACCATCTGTTTCCCAACCTTCTCTGAGCCTTCGGGGTCCTTGTGGCCTGGCCATTTAGCCCATGGTGTGCAAAAAAGTGCCGCTCAGAGGTAAAACAACCCAACCCATGATCTTTCAGAAACTATAGCTTCAAAGTGTTGATGAATTCCAGTTATTTGCAACCTTGAGACTATATGAGAGAGTAATATTGTTCTTGGTGAATGCTGATGATCATGTAAACATCAGCAATGTGATCTTTATAACAATATTGCTTTCTTCAGCCACAGTGTACAACTGTGTCAACAACACTCATTATTATTATAGTTATATAGTCATTATTATTATAGTTCATTATTACATGTATTTCAAAACTGAAGCAGTTGTTCAATCTTCTATGGGGTGGGGGTGGCTCAGTCGGTAGCGCACCAAGCTCGTAATCTGTAGTTCCCAGGTTTGGGTCTCAGCTGGGTCAGCGTTGAGATTTATCTCTGCAAAATTCCCTGCCCTGCCCATGGTCAGTAGGGGATACCGATGGGCTTGGTAAAGGCCATCGTCAGTCGGATGGGACATTAAGCCATGGCCTCATGTGCAGGATTTTACCTCTGAGCGGCACTTTTTTGCACACCATGGGCTAAATGGCCAGGTCACATGGACCCCGAAGGCTCAGAGAAGGTTGGGGGAGGGGACCCACTGGAACAGCTGTTGGGAGACAGATGGTAACCTCCCGTCAAGGCCATCCAGCGTGCTCTTTAACGTGCACAGGGTATGGCTCTCTCGCACACGGGGCCACGGCTTAACGTCCCATCCAACGGACGGCGGCCTTTCCAAGCCCATCGGTGTCCCCTACTGACCATGGGCAGGGCAGGGAATTTTGCGGAGATAAATCTCAACGCTGACCCAGCTGGGACTAGAACCTGAGAACTGCAGATTACGAGCCTGGCGCGCTACCGACTGAGCCACCCCCGCCCCTCCCAGATCTGAAAAAATATATATTTTTTGGATATTTTGTAGTTACCAAAATAGAAATATGATTTTTTTACTGCTCCTAGTCCTACTAAAATATTATAGTTCACATCCAATGGCATAGCAGTCAATTTTGCTAACCACTACACAAATTAGGGCTTAAAATGAAATAATATTTAGGTGTTGGGTAGTGAGTCAATATCACTAAAACCAATCAGTTTATATCTATTTAAGAGCAATTTTTTTTTCTTCAAAATACAAAACATTCATATAGATCCTAAACAAGAAAATCATTTTCAAGGTTGGTTGTTTGGGTTTTATGGCACAATGGCTTGGTTGTTGGGTTGTTTTACCTCTAAGCGACACTTTTTTGCACACCATGGGCTAAATGGCCAGGTCACATGGACCCCGAAGTCTCAGAGAAGGTTGGGGAAGGGGACCCACTGGAACAGCTGTTGGGAGACAGATGGTATCCAGCAACAGCTGTTCCAGTGGGTCCCCTTCCCCAACCTCTCTGAGACCAACCACGCTGGATGTCCTTTCAAGGCCATCCAGCATGTTCTTTAACGTGCACAGAGTATGGCTCTCCCGCACACGGGGCCACGGCTTAACGTCCCATCCGACGGACGGCAGCCTTTCCAAGCCCATCGGTGTCCCCTACTGACCATGGGCAGGGTGGGGAATTTTGCGGAGATAAATCTCAACGCTGACCCAGCTGGGACTCGAACCTGGGAACTGCAGATTACGAGCCTGGCGCCCCCGTGGGCAGGAGAGCCATACCCTGTGTATGTTAACAAACACGCTGGATGGCCTTGATGGGAGGCTACCATCTGTCTCCCAACAGCTGTACCAGTGAGTCTCCTCCCCCAACTTTCTCTGAGCCTTCGGGGTCCATGTGACCTGGCCATTTAGCCCATGGTGTGCAAAAAAGTGCCGCTCAGAGGTAAAAATCCAACTCAACCTTCTATGATGATCATGGAAGCTAATCACTGTGGATGATTTGCATGATGAAGTGAAAAGGACAAATGGTATATGGTATAAGACCACGAGTCACTCCCTAACACCAGTATATATATATATCAACATTAACTACTAGGTAAATAACCTTTGTATATCAGCTACTATATAAAAATTGTATTTTGAATATTGTCATTCAAGAGAATATATATGTTATTTTTAGTTTTCTAATCTGAAATGCACTTTTCAGTTTTTTCCTTTATTTCCTAGGAATGGCCACATGTTAACCCACAGAAACAAGAAACCATTTGAATGTGATGCAGAAGGTTGTGGCAAAAGTTACTGTGATGCTAGATCTCTAAGACGCCACAAAGAAAACCATCATTCCAACTCATCAAGCTCTGCGTCATCTCTTACAGTGCCTGCATTGGGCAGTCATGTAACTGTGATACCAGGTTTAGCACACTTAGGATTCAATTCCCTACAGCCTTCTTTTCCTGCAAGTGTGATTACGAGTAGCACAAGTACTGTATTCACAGAGTCTTCACTTGGAAATAGGATACAATATGCACCCCCACCTAGTGGTTCTGCTCATACATCCACTATCAGTAGTGACAACATGACGAGATCGGTAGGAAGTCCACTTATGGGTTCTGTAATACCTACAGCTGCTTCACATCTTCAGTTTCTGGCATTCCACCAGCAGCCTTCAACAAAGGCTCCATTGCAACATTCTTCAGCTTCAAATGCAAGGACAGATAGTACTATTCTTACTTCATGGCAACCACAGACAATCAATACTAGTGCACTGCTCCTTGCACAGAATTTTGGCTCATCCCAGTCAACTCAAATAATGACTGGCTCTTTTGATATTTCACAGGAGGATCAAAGTAAGACAATGAATGCTGAACTTTCACGACACCAGCCTCAGCAGCAACATCTGCAGTCTCAAGACCAGAATCAAGACACAGAAAAATCTCAGTCATTTCTTCATCAAGATGCACAAGAACACTCTTCTTTGAAAAGAACCTCTTCAGAGGAATATATTGATTCATTAGAACCCATAAGTTCCACATCACTTTCAGAATCAAGTACAGTTGACAAATCACATACTTCTACTAATCACTCAGTGCATATTGTAGGAAATTCAGATCGTGTTACAGAATCTGTGTATTCCCGGTTATCTGCACTGAATCAACCACTTATCAAAATTGAAATTAATGAAACTGAAGAAAGCAGTAGTGTTTCATCTATGCCCACAACACCTACAACAAAAGATCCTTTAGATTGTCCTCAGCTAGGAAGTCCTTTATTGCAACAGCTTCTGAATCCGCAGCAAACTATGGAGGTACTTGAAGGGTCAGTTCTTACTCATTCTGAACAATCATTCATTTCTAACTCACAGGAACAGCGATCATCAGTTGCAGTACAACAATCACAAGTTCTCATTCCTCAATGGACTCAGGTATTATGTCAGTATATAGTTAATGAAGAAAATACATGTATTGATAACTTTAATATTAAAGGTAATCTTTCAGTATTGCTAGTTCATTATTTGAAATTAAAATATTTTTGAATATTAGTTATCAGGTATGTGAAACTAATTGCTATTTGCTTGTAAATGTATGAGTTTAAGGGGTGGGGGAATTGAGAAAAATCAGCCAATAGTTTTCACAAGTCAGACCAAAGACATATACAATAAAATAAAATTTTATTCAGCTTTTGATAATATATATATAATATTGGTCTATCCACAAGCGTTTCCAAACTGGTCAGTAGATATCATTTTAAATGTAATAAAAAATAAATACCCCCTCAAGCAGCTGCTTGCCACAGAGGTATGACAGGAGCCTGTCAGTTTATATGCCATAGTAGAGGATCTGAGAGGATGGCAGAACCTCAGCAGAAAAACGACACAAACATCCATGCCTTACCCGGAGCTCGAACCTAGGTCCCTTAGATCAGTAGCTAAGCATGCTAAACACTCGGCCCAGACTTTTAATTTCAGATTTTGACTACACCTATGCAAATAATGATTAAATATAACAACACGTAATGATTGAAGGACATTCAAATAGTAAACAGAAGAAGGACCATTTGAATTATATATCTTCAATCGGTGAAATGTAAACCAGTTGATATAAATATTTAATGTGTAGAAAACAATAATATTATTAGCAATTACAATATTCGGTTAGGCTTAATAGAGCAATACTACTAAATATTAATAAATTTATTTACAATAAATCTCAATATGAAGAGGAGAGAGCAAAGAGATTTTCCTACATTTGCATTAAAAAAATAGATATTGATTTTAAAATGAGGTAAATTGGTGTAATATTAATCAATTAATAATTAAAGTTGAGATTATTTCCCCTGGAAATATTTTACAGTTGTAATTTCTCTTAGCTTTGAAAGTAACAGGCCACACCTGAATGGGCGGGGGTGGCTCAGTCGGTAGCGCGCCGGCTCGTAATCTGTAGTTCCCAGGTTCGAGTCCCAACTGGGTCAGCGTTGAGATTTATCTCTGCAAAATTCCCCGCCCTGCCCACGGTCAGTAGGGGACACCGATGGGCTTAGAAAGGCCGCCGGCCGTCGGATGGGACATTAAGCCGTGGCCCCGTGTGCGGGAGAGCCATACCCTGTGCACGTTAAAGAACACGCTGGATGGCCTTGACGGGAGGCTACCATCTGTCTCCCAACAGCTGTTCCAGTGGGTCCCCTCCCCCAACCTTCTCTGAGCCATCGGGGTCCATGTGACCTGGCCATTTAGCCCATGGTGTGAAAAAAGTGCTGCTCAGAGATAAAAGAATCGAACGTTAAAGAACACGCTGGATGGCCTTGACACAGGAGACTACCATCTGTCTCCCAACAGCTGTTCCAGTGGGTCCCCTCCCCCAACCTTCTCTGAGCCTTTGGGGTCCATGTGACCTGGCCATTTAGCCCATGGTGTGCAAAAAAGTGCTGCTCAGAGGTAAAACAACCCAACAACCCAACCCAAGCCACACCTGAAATTTTATTCACTGTTGTCTGGTGGGTGAGTGGATTTCTCCAGCCCTGCTTTTTACTGTTTTTCTGAAATATGCAAAAAAAAATGCTTAGTTATTAAAACATTTGACACTTGTTCTCTTACAACAGTAATATACTATAAGAAACAGTTGAAATATTTAAGAAAAACAATCATTTCCAGCGATGTTTAGTAATATACTATAAGATTCAATATACAATCATTTCCAGCGATGTTTAATATTCTGGTATGTAGACCAAGGTAATTACAGTTTCTAACTTTTGTTTCTCAGCAGTATTTTGTGATGGAGTTTGTTATTCTCAGCTTAGCAGAATATTTTCTATAATAGGTCTTTCTTTTTTAAGCTGTAAAATATTTCGTGAAAATATCTAGAAGTTTATTATGTCTTCAGAAGTATTTAGTTTCCTTTTTCAATTATGTAGTGTATAATTGATATTCACAACAAGAAATCAGTTAACCAATATATGTTTAAGACCTGACATATTGGATGAAGGCCCTTTTAAATATACTTGATGCACAGTGAGTAAAAAAAGGGGGGGGGGGGGGGCTCAGTCGGTAGCGCGGCAGGCTCGTAATCTGTAGTTCCCAGGTTCGAGTCCCAGCTGGGTCAGCGTTGAGATTTATCTCCGCAAAAATTCCCCGCCCTGCCCACGGTCAGTAGGGGACACCGATGGGCTTGGAAAGGCCGCCGTCCGTCAGATGGGACGTTAAGCCGTGGCCCCGTGTGCGGGAGAGCCATACCCTGTGCACGTTAAAGAACACACTGGATGGCCTTGACGGGAGGCTACCATCTGTCTCCCAACAGCTGTTCCAGTGGGTCCCCTCTCCAACCTTCTCTGAGCCTTCGGGGTCCATGTGACCTGGCCATTTAGCCCATGGTGTGCAAAAAAGTGCCGCTCAGAGGTAAAACAACCCAACCGTCGGATGGGACGTTAAGCCGTGGCCCCGTGTGCGGGAGAGCCATAACCTGTGCACATTAAAGAACACGCTGGATGGCCTTGACGGGAGGCTACCATCTGTCTTCCAACAGCTGTTCCAGTGGGTCCCCTCCCCCAACCTTCTCTGAGCCTTTGGGGTCCATGTGACCTGGCCATTTAGCCCATGGTGTGCAAAAAAGTGCCGCTCAGAGGTAAAACAACCCAACCCAAGAAATCAGTTAACCAATATATGTTTAAGACCTGACATATTGGATGAAGGCCCTTTTAAATATACTTGATGCACAGTGAGTAAAAAGAAAATGTTGAGAAAAGCTGATCCTATGTTATATATTTTCTTAACCCATCATATGTAGGATTGACAAATTCGAAAAAAGAGTGCAGAAATGGACATAAATGGTCTGAGTATAGCCACATAAAACTTTGATTTAAGAAAAAAATATAATTTTCTCCTAATAAATCAGCACTTTGATGTCAATTCAAATTTTAGAGGAAAAATTGTCTTGAGCCAGGTGGGCTACGAACCCATGACCTCCTGATAACATGTCAGGTGCTCTGGACCACTGAGCTCAGTGGTCCTCACATAACTTGCACTAATTGATGTGTACCCGTGCATGGTGTTGCAGCAGGGGCCAGTCTGTTTTAAATGAACCCATTGATATTGGATACAGTTGTTTCTCAAATAGGAGATTTTTATTGAAAATATAATTTGTGTTTCTTTAGATTTATATTATTGATCATTTCGAATTATGATTACATCTTTGCCTGTTATTTTCTTATGAGCAAGTCTTACAACTCATTGTGAATATTTTTAAACTCAGCTTAGTTATTTAATAATAATAATATCATTATAATCATCATATATCTCTGTCTAGGGCTATGATAATATCTTAATATGCTCCTTTGCTTGTTAAAGCTTCTGGATTACCAGGTATTCCATTGTCTTGTTGACACCATTGGCTTTGGACCCAACCATGAGAATCTGGGTGTTATCCTGATAGCAGACATAGCTATAAATAATTCACTAAATATTAATCTTAACAAAACTAAAATTTTTATAGCACTGTCAACTAACTCTGAACTAAATTTTGCACAGAATTAATTATTAATTTATATGCAAATGTACTCTGCAATACCAATACAGCACCCCATTCATCTCCTTGGAATATGGTGCTGTGGAACTGCAAACTTAATTCCCATACACATTTTGGACTTTAAATGGCATTACGAAGCTGAAAAGGGATTGGCAGAATATGTTGCACTCGCAAGTGTTTTTTAGACCCTTGCCAAGCAAAGTCTTACTCAAGTCAGCTCCATTGTGATATCTATTAGATGTAGTTAATTATCAATTATGCCCTAACAGTAGTAAAATATACTGAAGAGCCAAAACATTATGACCACTGCCTAATATGATGTTGGTCTTCCACGTGCCGCCAAAACAGCACTTACCGGTGAGGCATGGATGCTACAAGATTTCTAAAGGTGTCATGGTATCTAGAACCAACACATTACCAGCAGATCCTTGAACTCTTGTAACTTACGTGTTTGAGTCGGCATAGATTGGATATGCTGTTCCAAGACAAACCACAAATATTCAATTGGATTGATGTCTGGGGAATTTGGAGGCCAGGGTAATACCTGGAAGTCTTCCTCATGTTCTGCAAACCATTCTCAAATAATCTGGGCAGTGTGGCATGGTGCATTAACCTGCTGAAAGAAGGCACTACTAGAGGGGATACCGTTGCCATGAAAGGATGTACCTGGTCTGCAATGATGATTAGGGAGGTGGTAGAAATCATAGTTTCCTGCACATGAATGACCGGATCCAGAATTTCCCAGCAGAACATTGCCCAAAACATTACACTTCCTCCACTGGCTTCTTTTCGTCCCACAGTGCCTCCTGGTGCCAACACTTTTACAGGTAAATGGCGCACAGGTATCCGGTCATCTACATGGTGCAACGGGAAATGAGATTCTTCAGAATAGACGACCTTGCAATCTTTCAAGGTCCACTTTTGATGCTCGCATGGCCATTCGAAGTGGCCTGTAGCTGTGCAGCCCCATTTTCAGCAGGGTTCGATGTACTGTGTATTGTGACACATTATTCCCATCACCAACATTCACATTACGGGCAAGTTGCACCACAGTATCCCTTCTGTTGGCTAGTACCATACAGGATAGCCTTCGCTCATCTCTAGCATCGATGAGCCATGGTCAGCCCACACCTTGCCAGTGGTTCGTTTTTCTCTCATTGGACCACTTTTTGAAGGTACATGGATGTCCGTGAGCATCCCACAATCCTTGTCTCGGAAATGCTCTGGCCATTTTGTAGATGGCAACCTCCTTTAAGCAGCATATTGTGCAGAGAGAGACTCCGTTGGTTTGGCCATGTTGCCCGTGTGGATAATTATAGATTGGCGAATAGGGTTATGAACAGTGTGCCTAAAGGCCTCAGAAAGAAGGGGAGACCAAGGATGCGGTGGGCAGACAATGTCAAACAGGACCTTGTTAGAATTGGTGTGCAGTGGCCAGATGCAGTAGATGTAGCTCAGGATAGACTTGCTTGGAGAATTAAATTGCACAGTCTGGTTGGACCTCCATAGCCCATGGCTGCTTGAGGATGATGAGGATGATGATGGTAGATGTCATAGTTTCCTGCACATGAATGACTAGGCCCAGATTTTCTAGCAGAACATTGCCCAAAGCATTGCACTTCCTCCACCGGCTTGTTTTCGTTCCACGGTGCATCCTGGTACCAACACTTCCCCAGGTAAACAACGCACACATACCTGGCCATCCACATGGTGCAACAGGAAACAAGATTCATTGAACCACATGACCTTCTTCCAATCATTCAAGGTCCAGTTATGATGCTCGTGTGCCCATTGTAGGTGCTTTTGACTGTGAACCAAGGTTAGCATGGGTACTCGAAGTGGGCTGAGGCTTCGCAGCCCCATTTTCAGCAAGGTTCAATGTACTATGTGTTTTGCATTGCATTACTCCCATCACCAGCATTCATATTACAGGCGAGTTGCACCACAGTATCGCTTCTGTTGGCTTGTACCATACTGGATAGCCTTCCAGTGTGGTATTTGCTCACCCCTAGCATTGATGAACTGTAGTCAGCCCACACCTTGCCAGCGGTTCATGGTTTTTCCCTCCTCGAACCACTTTTTGAAGGTACTAACCATGCTGACTATGATGAGCACCCTGCAAGCTTTGCCATCTAGGAAATGCTCTGACCCAGTCATCTGGCCATTACAATTTGACCTTTGTCAAACTCACTAAGTCTGCTGCCTTTCCCATCTGAAGAACAAGATCACACTGATTAACAGAGCTCAGTATCAAGTGTTATTTATACCATTTCATGACCTTTTTATGCACTGTCGTTTACCTTCAGTTCTTTGATTTGCATAAAGATGCGCTGGTCATAATGTTTCGGCTCTTCAGTTATGATTATGTTTATTTGGTTTTAAATTATGTCCTAATAGAGCAGTTCAAATTTGCTTATGTTAATGCAGGCATAAATAGGACTGAAGTGTATCCATCTTATAAACTAGCTACATACTGAAAGCACAATATATAATATATAACTCACCCATTCACAAATATTCCCTACTCAGCCACAATAATGTGACTGGCCTACACCCCTTGTAGGCTATAAACTAATAGATACCTACCTACTGTGTAGTATACGTGCAACTGTTATGATGGATAAACATGGAGACCTGAGAGTTTGATTGTGGGCAGATGGTCACTGTGAGGAAGATGTGGTGCCCATATCCATGACTGCAGAATGTGAGGAAGATGCAGTGCCCATATCCTTGACTGCAGAATGTCTGGAATTTTCACATGCAACCGTTGTACATGTACATCAACATGTGTACCAGGAATATTTCAAAACTTGTAAAACCTGCAGCCACTGGGGAAAATGTGGGCCTAACTGGGCCATTGATATTCGAGATGAGCGCTACCTCTCCTGTATCATAATGTCAGAATGGAGGGCCACAGCGCAAGATGATAATGTCAGCATTCAACAATGGGCCAGCTATGAATGTTTATGCGAAGACCATTTGACATATAGCACAACTGGGCTGGGCAGCTAACACCCACAACAAATACCCTTTTGAACAGCATGTCACTGGGGAACGTTCTAATATTCATACTGGTTACCATGTCAGAGCTAATATTAGGCTAAAAGGCACAATTGTCAAAACAGTTCTTGATCTTAAAACTTCAAACTAGACATTGGTAATATGAATGATTAAATAATAAGTCATGTCTCTATTGCCAAATTGACTGATGATGATCTTGCTATTGTTAAGCTTTCAATGTTGTAAATAGTGTTTACCACCCAAGTTATTTTTTGTTCATTAATTCATGTATTTATTGATGTTTTCTATTTTATCTGAAATTAAAAAAAAAATTGATGTTAAAATATAAACAGTGGAAATGCTAGTGTTACCTGATTAATCCAGTGAGGATGAATACTTTGAATTAAGCCAAATATACAGCACAACCCATTCAAAATTTTATTGTATCTCCTTACTTTGGGACCAGAATTGGCTCAGCTGACCAACCCCAGGATGTTGGACTTGCACCTGATATTCCAGAGTTGTCTCCATCATGTCTTCGGTGAGCTTTTCTCCCCTAACTCCCTTGCTTCCCTAGGTGAGAATGGGAACATATATTGGCTTCAAGGGCTGCTGTTTCTTGGATGTAGTTAAACTGTGCTCCTGTATGTAGAATGTCCTATATACTTAGAATTATACTAGAATTTCTATCATTTTATTGTGCAGAATAAATTGCTGTGTAATTTGGTATGTAACATGACATACCTCTGTTTGTTAGTAACCTCAGGCTATGGTTTTGAAATCCACATTTCTTTGTTTTTCTGAACACAGTTGATAAAATGTTGAGCCTTTGCATGATTCCAGTCTTTCTCTGGACATGGGAAAGGTTAATATAGTTACCTTGACAGGAGTTTCTATCAGTTTCTTGATAGCTGTCCAGTGGATTGCATTTGTTTAGCAGTTGTGGTTCTAAACCATTTGGCTGATTAGTGCACTCCATGCAAAAAGGGACACCGATGGGCTTGGAAAGGCCGTGGCCCCGTGTGTGTGAGAGCCATACCCTGTGCACGTTAAAGAACACGCTGGATGGCCTTGACGGGAGGCTACCATCTGTCTCCCAACAGCTGTTCCAGTGGGTTCCCTCCCCCAACCTTCTCTGAGCCTTCGGGGTCCTTGTGGCCTGGCCATTTAGCCCATGGTGTGCAAAAAAGTGCCGCTCAGAGGTTAAACAACCCAACCCATGTAAAAACATGTCATGGGAGGTTAAACAATCCAACCTTTACTTATTTCTTTAATTCTTATAAGCATTTCAAGATTATGTTTTTGTACTTAAAATGTCTTTGAAGCTTTTGTTTAGGTTTAATTGAAAGATTATATTGCATCTTTCATTAATATGATGGTAATAAGACATAAACTGATATGCTTCTGTCAGACTTGTGTCAAGCAGCTGCTGGAGGGGATATTATCATAGGAGATTTAGCTGAGTTTTTGTTTCAAGTTGAAAAATATTTTGCTTATGTATTATTCTTTTCTCATATGTGTAATCTTACTCATCTTTTGCAGGTGCCATATGCAGTGCCTAACCCTACAACAGCAAATCATCGTTTTAGGTAAGTAATTTTAATTTGGTTTAAATGTAAATTGTTTCAATTAAAAATTAATAATCACGATTAATAGCTGTACATTAATACATTAAAAATTGTATAAAAAGGATATATAAATTCATCACTTCACTCACTGGTCGATATTAGACTGATGTTAAGATATTTGCTTGCACATCCCCGAGACTTACAATGAGGGGGGGGGGGGGCTTTGTAGCTTTTAAACTTTTAACATGTTTTAGAAGTTATTTTTGTAAGTCTCAGGGATGTGCAAGCAGATATAACATCTAGAGGCTGTTAAAGTGAACATTAGCAGCAAATCTCATAAGGACTGGTATACAGCTGTTGCACTGAGCAGTACAATTATACCAATTGTCAAATCAAGTTCACCAAACAACTGGCAAGAAAAGGTAGTGCATCGCAAATGAATACAACCAGCAGTGATGATAACAATGCCCCTACCACAAATGAATACAACCAGCGGTGATGATAACAATGCCCCTACCACAAATGAATACAACTAGCGGTGATGATAACAATGCCCCTACCACAAATGAATACAACCAGCAGTGATGATAACAATGCCCCTACCAACTTAGCCATTCTTCAACGAACAGCAGAAGAAAGAACAACATATGACATCTAATTGCAAGCTGTACCTATGCCAACGGACATCCATCAAAGTTCATCACCAGTATTGGCAAATATTGTTCCTCTTTTTTCTTGAGCACCCAAGATAAAGAATAGCTTAAAGACTGTACCAATGGAGGGTACAATTTCAAGATCACATCGATTGTAGTTGAATAGTTGCCATGATGGCATTAGGTTGGGTTGTTTTACCTCTGAGTGGCACTTTTTTGCACACCATGGGCTAAATGGCCAGGTCACATGGACCCCAAAGGCTCAGAGAAGGTTGGGGGAGGGGACCCACTGGAACAGCTGTTGGGAGACAGATGGTAGCCTCCCGTCAAGGCCATCCAGCGTGTTCTTTAACGTGCACAGGGTATGGCTCTCCCACACACAGGGCCACGGCTTAACATCCCATCCAACGGACTGCGGCCTTTCCAAGCCCATCAGTGTCCCCTACTGACCGTGGGCAGGACGGTGAATTTTGCAGACGTCTAGAGGTTGTTAAAGTGAACAATAGCAGCAAATCTCATAAGGACTGGTATACAGCTGTTGCACTGAGTAGTACAATTATACCAATTGTCAAATCAAGTTCACCAAACAACTGGCAAGAAAAGGTAGTGCATCGCAAATGAATACAACCAGCAGTGATGATAACAATGCCCCTACCACAAATGAATACAACCAGCGGTGATGATAACAATGCCCCTACCACAAATGAATACAACTAGCGGTGATGATAACAATGCCCCTACCACAAATGAATACAACCAGCAGTGATGATAACAATGCCCCTACCAACTTAGCCATTCTTCAACGAACAGCAGAAGAAAGAACAACATATGACATCTAATTGCAAGCTGTACCTATGCCAACGGACATCCATCAAAGTTCATCACCAGTATTGGCAAATATTGTTCCTCTTTTTTCTTGAGCACCCAAGATAAAGAATAGCTTAAAGACTGTACCAATGGAGGGTACAATTTCAAGATCACATCGATTGTAGTTGAATAGTTGCCATGATGGCATTAGGTTGGGTTGTTTTACCTCTGAGTGGCACTTTTTTGCACACCATGGGCTAAATGGCCAGGTCACATGGACCCCAAAGGCTCAGAGAAGGTTGGGGGAGGGGACCCACTGGAACAGCTGTTGGGAGACAGATGGTAGCCTCCCGTCAAGGCCATCCAGCGTGTTCTTTAACGTGCACAGGGTATGGCTCTCCCACACACAGGGCCACGGCTTAACATCCCATCCAACGGACTGCGGCCTTTCCAAGCCCATCAGTGTCCCCTACTGACCGTGGGCAGGACGGTGAATTTTGCAGACGTCTAGAGGTTGTTAAAGTGAACAATAGCAGCAAATCTCATAAGGACTGGTATACAGCTGTTGCACTGAGTAGTACAATTATACCAATTGTCAAATCAAGTTCACCAAACAACTGGCAAGAAAAGGTAGTGCATCGCAAATGAATACAACCAGCAGTGATGATAACAATGCCCCTACCAACTTAGCCATTCTTCAATGAACAACAGAAGAAAGAACAACATATGACATCTAATTGCAAGCTGTACCTATGCCAACGGACATCCAGCTGGGTCAGCGTTGAGATTTATCTCCGCAAAACTCCCTGCCCTGCCCACGGTCAGTAGGGGACACCGATGGGCTTGGAAAGGCCGCCGTCCGTCGGATGGGACATTAAGCCGTGGCTCCGTGTGCGGGAGAGCCATACCCTGTGCACATTAAAGAACACGCTGGATGGCCTTGACGGGAGGCTACCATCTGTCTCCCAACAGCTGTTCCAGTGGGTCCCCCTCCCCCAACCTTCTCTGAGCCTTCGGGGTCCATGTGACCTGGCCATTTAGCCCATGGTGTGCAAAAAGTGCCGCTCAGAGGTAAAACAACCCAACCCAATGGACATCCATCAAAGTTCATCACCAGTATTGGCAAATATTGTTCCTCTTTTTTCTTGAGCACCCAAGATAAAGAATAGCTTAAAGACTGTACCAATGGAGGGTACAATTTCGAGAGCACGTCGATTGTAGTTGAATAGCTGCCATGATGGCATTAGGTAATACGATACTACATATGATATGTTGAGCACTCCTCTGGACATAATTTTTAATGTGTTAATGTACAGCTATTAATCGTATTATTAAATTTCATCAAATTAGCTGTGAGTTGTAATTTGTAGTAATGAATTGTTTCAGTGTAGCATTTGAATGATGACTAGGTACATTAAAACAAAATTATTTATCTCTAAAGATTATTTTTATTCATATTTTGGTGATATGTGCTTAACTTTCAATGAGCAATGTTTACTTAAGAAAGCATAAACAAGTGAATTTAAATAAGAAGTGACTAGAACTGAAAATTAAAGATTATCTATTATGAAATGAATATATATAATATTTAGTGACTACAGAACAAATGGAACTGATTATTTCAGATGACTACAAACCAACTTTACAACACATCAGACAGAACACACCAGACAATCAGGCAAGTAATAGCAGAGAAGCAATACTAGGGAAATAATAGTTTTCAAATAGTTCCTGAATCAGCAGTAGATAGCAGGAAAGGCCTAACATTCATTAGAGTGACAATGTAGTTGTCACTGCTTTAAAAGAAATTGTCTAAGATTGCACTATCGTTACCACTTCCATTATAAAGGGCTAACAGTTTAACTATTTCTCATGCATTTGAATATGCTATGATATATCCTGTTTTGTAAATGCTGTGATGAATATAAACATAATTTGTAACTACACTGGAATCTTGTGGGAGGATTAAATAGATGATTTATATTGTCAAAAATTTCATATCACATTTTGTTTTATTTTTTGGTAAAATTAGTGAGCAATGGTTTTCCTTGATTCTTGCTTTGTCATATATCATCTGCTTATATGTTATTAGCGATGCAACGCAGTATACACAAGGGGCGGGGGTGGCTCAGTCGGTAGCGCGCCAGGCTCGTAATCTGTACTTCCCAGGTTCGAGTCCCAGCTGGGTCAGCGTTGAGATTTATCTCCGCAAAATTCCCCGCCCTACCCACGGTCAGTAGGGGACACCGATGGGCTTGGAAAGGCCGCCGTTCGTCGGATGGGACGTTAAGCCGTGGCCCTGTGTGCAGGAGAGCCATACCCTGTGCACGTTAAAGAACACGCTGGATGGCCTTGAAGGGAGGCTACCATCTGTCTCCCAACAGCTGTTCCAGTGGGTCCCCTCCCTCAACCTTCTCTGAGCCTTCGGGGTCCATGTGACCTGGCCATTTAGCCCATGGTGTGCAAAAAAGTGCCGCTCAGAGGTAAAACAATCCAACCCAGTATACACATTCAGAGTACATATATTTTTTTATTTGTCACTTAAATTATTGAAGTGCTTTTACCTTTTTCAGTTGTGTTTACAATTGCACATATTAATGTAGTATAAACACATAAAATAAAGCAAAAAATGATTGCACATAATTGAATTTAAACTTTAAAATGTATTTAATTTCTTTATAGTCAAGATCCAAAGCCAGTTGAATGTAGCCTGTGCCAAAGAAAGTTCAAGAACATTCCTGCTCTCAATGGTCATATGAGACTTCATGGAGGCTATTTTAAAAAGGTGTGTATTCCACATTTTTTTTTTTCTGTTTAACGTGCTTTGGCAATATCACAGTTTTACTTGTAATGAAAATTAAAACCCTCTTTTATATGTTGAGCCATCCCGTGGCCGAGTGGTTAGCGCACTTGGCTACTGATCTAAGGGACCTGGGTTCGAGCCCCGGGTAAGACATGGATGTATGTGTCGTTTCTCTGCTGAGGTCCTGCCATCCTCTCAGACCTTCTACTATGGCATATAAACTGACAGGCTCCTGTCAGACCTCTGTGGCAAGCAGCTGCTTGAGGGGGTATTTATTATTTTTATTTATTTCTACGTTGCCTTGTTCCTATAACATAACATTTTAAGTGTCATAACAGTGTAAAAGTCATTTTCTCTGACTGCATTTTAAGTATCACATTCTTTTGTGCAGAATTTAAATCCTGTTATCAAAATATGAACTTAAGGACATTGATATTTTTTTCTCATCAGAATCCTCAGTAAAGGGTCATTTTGCTGCTTTCTGTGTCTTTGCTTAATGCTATGACTTAAACTAATGACAAGAAATAACTGACATGTATGTCCCACAGTGACATGTAAAAGCTTTTTAAGTGACATATAGCTTTCCTTTCAAATGAAATATATGTAGCTGTCCCAGTATCTGAAAAGTTAGTGTGTATGGCTTCAGAGCAAAATTTTCTGAATTTGAACCTGAATAAAGCATGGGCATATTCTTTTTGAATGTATGTTGGCTTTCTTCTAAGGTATCATCATCATATTATATAATAGATGTAATTCCAGACATGCAGACATGGGACATTTATCGTTGGCAGCTTCCCCGTGGTTCCATGACTACTTGAGTGATCCATTCCAAATTTGGTGGGGTGGTCCCACTTTGTTCTAACCCCCTTAGGGTAACAGATGAGGTTCCTAGCTGCTGTGGGTGAGGATTAAAGTGAGGAACCTTTGAAGATCTGTAGAGATTATGGAAAAATAGATGTATGCATCTGAAGACTAAAATTATGCTGTACCATAGCTTAGTCCTTTCTAAAGTTTGTTATGATAGTGAAACTTGGACCCTTTGTAAACAAGATCATGGGAAGCTTGATGCCTCTGATTCTAGATGACTGCATAGTATCTTTGGTACTAGGTGGTTTCATTATCTAAGTAATAATGAGAGAAAGAGGAGTAATCAACTATCTTTGAATATCCTCCTATTGTAGGGGGGAAGTGAATTGGTTTGTCTATATTGCCCACATGCAGAACTACAGATTAGTGAATAGAATTATGGAATGGTGTACTAAAGGCCTCAGTAAAAGAGGCCTGGAATGCAAGGAGTGGACAGTGTCAAACAGGACTTAGTTAAAATTGGACTGCAATAAACTAAGTGCAACAGCTGTAGTTCAGGATAGACATGTATGGAGAACTAAGTTGCACAGTCTTGTTGGATTTCCATAGCTGTTTGAGGATTATGTATGTTCAATGAAAAACCTATTTTCAAACGAATGGTGACCCTCACATTCTGCAACAAGTGTTTGGTACTAGTTATACCTGAAAAATGATTGGATGGATAGTTCCCATCAAATGACCACCTTTCTCACCTGATTTGCACATTTGGACTTATTGTGGCACACCTCAATTCTGTGATCTATCAGAATTCCCTTTACATGGTTTAGGGATTGAAGGATGCCATAATGGTGGGATATCCATGATCAACAAAGAAATGATATTGGTAAATGGTGCATAAAAGTGTACTGTGAGCTGACAGATGTCCATTTTGAACATTTAGTTTTCTGATCATTATAATATCATTTGTGGTCCTTAGCAACAATTGACTTTTCTGTTTCTTATATCATTTCACATGTCTACTGATGTGTGTTTTACCAGTTTTACCAGTTATCAAGACTTTTGAATTATACCATATACTTAGTGAGAAGAAATATAGTAACATTGATAATAGTATATGTGAGAATGTATCAGCTAATTCAATGCTTTGTTTCTTGTTATGGTTTTAGATATATGCATAAACCAGTGTTTCCCAACCTTTTTTGTGCCATGCCCCACTTAAGCCTTTCTAAAATTCTTATTTCCCCCCCCCCACACACACACACACTATGTAAAATTAAATTGTTCGTTGAAGTAGCTTAAATGATAGGTTTCGGGTAGAAGTCACTAGGGAATTGTAGAGGAAACACAGTGAGTAAATTTTCAAAACATAATGGAGAACTAAAATTCAAGTACGAAAAAATTTTAATGAAAGATTTTTCTGTAATATTTTAATTAGTAGTAATTATTTATTATTATATATTATTATATTTAGTGAGATCCTTGCGCTTGATGCTTGATATAAAGAGATTTTATGTCAGGTTCCAATTTAGTTAACTTCAGTCTCAAATCTCCCCGTTGTGTTATGTCCAACCGATTTCTTCTTTTTAGCAGCAAATCACTTATGGCACTAAATCCACATTCAGCTAAATATGAAGATGAAAACGGTAATAATAGTTTTCTTGCATATTTGGTTGAATTTGGATATATGGTTTCTGTTTCCTCACAAAGCCATGGCATCGCTCCTTTTATGTTAAATAAAGTTTTAACTGACTCATCATTTTGCATTTCTGCGAGTTCTTGATACTGCATATTTGAAATATCAGACAAATCGACTAAACAAATCGGCTCGCTAATCCTATGGCCGCCACACGGTTAAACTCTGAATGAGTCCATTTTCGAATTGCCCCCCTTGACAATCAAATTGCCCCCCTGTGGGGCGTGGGGTGTGGGCCCCACATTGGGAAACACGGGCATAAACTATGATACTGTGAATAGTCACAATGTGTGGTTGGAAGCTAATGGTATTTAGGTGAAATGTTTCCCTTCAGGGAAATAGACCTACTCATTATTAGCATTATATCTACCTTGAAACTAGAAAATACAGTCTCTACCAATGCATTTGTCAGATACAGAAATGCTAAAGAAAATGAATCATCTGCTGTAGACATAGGAAAATCAAATGGAAGCAATAATGAGGCACTGAGTACGCCTGCTCAAAGTTTATACTGCATAGACTTCAAAGCTGAAAGCAGGAGACTTTTTGAAAGTTAATGTGTTCTTGATTTTGTTTTCCTTTTACCAGCTTTTTAAATAATTCTGCTGTAATGCCAACAAGATCCATTGTACTGAGGTTAATGTAAAAGTACATGTTAAAAAAATAGGCAGAGAAGTTTATGTTATTTGTTATTGTTATAAGAAAAGATTTAATTAAATATAACTTAATAAAAGGTAATCTTGTTTCATTCATGTTTAGTTTCTGATTTATTATAAATCACTTGGGAGAAGCTTTGAGGAATACATTTTATTTGTATGAATTCTTTCATTGTTTTCTTTTTATTTTCAGGAAAATGATTTAAAAAAAGGTGACAAAAAACCAAATGGTACTTCTAATCACCCACCTCTTCAAACAGCTAGTACAAATGTTAGGGCTCTTATCGAGGAGAAGATTATTCAGAGGAGAAATTTTGGACCACTTGCTACACATAGTACTTTAGTAGATAATTCACCATCTCTGGGTCAAAATTTTGACTATCAGAATCAGGAACAGGCAAATCAGGAAACTAATTCTCAATTTTCTGCACAACCATCTCCAATTCTGAGTCCCACAGCCCAGGAGGCATCAGTATTTACAGAGTTTCCAGTAACTAGTCAAAGTTCTGTACATTACGATTTGATTTCAAATACAAGTTGTAATTCTATCCTGGATGAGTGGCAAAGGAAAATAGTTGACTTAAAGTTTCGTGTTCCCCGGCCACCTGTTGAGAAACATCGTCGTCATTCAGATTCAGATCATTTCATCCCTCCAAAACGACCATGTACAAGTTTTACTAACAGTGCCTTGGCAGATTTATTGCGAAGAAAGGTGGTAGCCAAACGCACATCTCGAACAGGCTCTGATCCAGGCGAGTCTCTTCACATTGATAGCTCCTTTCCAGTTTCTAATGTATCAACTTCCATTCCTCTTACTCTTACATACACACTTCCGAAGTTTACTACATCTGTTCCTACATCAATTAGTAATTCATTAGAATCAGCTGCACAGCAAATAAGCCAGAGTGATTTGTCATCTATCTCTGCAGATGAACCTGTGCTCCCTGTTCTTTCAGCTGAAGACATTCCTGAAGTACAACCTGCATCTGAAGGGTTAAGAGATGTTTCAGAAATGCAGTTGAATGTTTGTTTACTGCAGTCAGCTACAAAACTTCCTAATTCAACTATTGAATCACATTGCTTAGATAAAAATGTCTTTTTCGATTCATCAACCAATGACATTTCTGTAGGACATCATTTTCCAGATATTACTGTCAGTGAACTGGAAATGATGCAGTTAGCTTCAGTTGTTTCTTCTGCAGCTACAGTACCAAATAGTACAGAGACAATGAGCGGCATAAAGAACCGTACTGGGGAGGATAGTAACGATGATGACGTGTTTTTAAGCCCTACTAGTCTTCCAACAAGTCCTATGAAAATTAAGAGGAAACATAGACCAGAGGTTAGTAATTTCAAATTTTTATATTATGTTTGTTTCTCAAAATTAAGTAATAGCAATTATGAATAGGGAGTGGAAAAATATTGACATTCGTAACTCCAAATATAATCCTGCTAAAAAAATGTATTTTACAAATGAATAATGAAGTTCATTATTGCTGTTTCCTTAAATTGTTACTTCCTACAAAAATGCAAGACATTTTTCGACTCTTGTTACATATTATTAAATCACTTAATTATTTAACCTATTGTCATGATACAAAATAGAAATTCAGTTCATTTAAAATGAAAAGTTTTTAGCTCATGTTCAGAAAATTCAAGATAATATTTTCACTTTGTCGTCTGTCTGTCTGCAGACATTAAATTTCTTTGTTTTTAGAGGTAATTAATAATTTTAAAAAAGTGAAGAAGGTACTTCCCTACCCAAAAGATGGAGATAACCTAGAAGCTATATTAGGTTTGTCCTGGTTTCTCATACAGCATACAAACACTTACAGAAGGACATGCCCCACTGGTCTTAGGAGTCAGGTATGCTAACCGCTAAACCAGGTAGGGTCAGTGGTAAATTGATTATTGCATTTTTGAAATGCCTATATATCCTGACCATTACCTGGTAATGCTTGTTAAGGTTAAACACATAAGAAAGAAATACTTAAAATTACAAGCCTGGCACACTACCGACTGAGCCACCCCCCGACCCACATAAGAAAGAGTTGGGTTGTTGGGTTGTTTTACCTCTGAGCGGCACTTTTTTGCACACCATGGGCTAAATGGCCAGGTCACGTGGACCCCGAAGGTTCAGAAAAGGTTGGGGGAGGGGACCCACTGGAACAGCTGTTGGGAGACAGATGGTAGCCTCCCGTCAAGGCCATCCAGCGTGTTCTTTAATGTGCACAGGGTATGGCTCTCCCGCACACGGGGCCATGGCTTAACGTCCCATCCGGCGGACGGTGGCCTTTCCAAGCCCATCGGTGTCCCCTACTGACCGTGGGCAGGGCGGGGAATATTGCGGAGATAAATCTCAACACTGACCCAGCTGGGACTCGAACCGGGGAACTACAGATTACGAGCCTGGCGTGCTACCGACTGAGCCACCCCCGCCCCACATAAGAAAGAAATACCTCTTTGACTACTGGTGGTCTAAACTAAGATACCCGATGATTAATCTTGAAAGAGGATTGTATCACTTTTTTCCAGTATATTTTCCACCTAGGGAATATTCTGCAAATTCAGGAACACAGTATATAGAATGCCTTAATGATATTGCAATTACTCCAAACTGAGTAATGGCTTCATGTTGTATAAAATCATTATATCTACACATCCTTGTACCACTTGTTTTCAATAATATGCAAAACATAATGGAGCAGAATCAAGAACTGGATGTCATGGAGGCATATAGAACCTCGTGTGCTCTAAAGTTTGTGACTCAAAATAACTATTTCCAAATAAGTGGAAAAACATACCATCAGAAGAAAGGAGTAACTATGGGGACACCTCTGTCAGATCTACTCAGCAATACTACTGTACCATGCATCAATCTCTGTGTGCAGCAGGGAAGTTCATTGAAAACTTCAGTGAAAAAGAGTGGGAAAGAATATTCGTTATTGAAATGTTTTCTTAATCACAAAGTATGGGGAAGAAATGTCTTGATATCTGACAAAAAGCACTTACGAAGTGTGGTAAGCAATGGATAGAAAATAATATTTTGGTTGATGAGGGACCATAAAAAGAAATTGTGGAAATTGCATAACATTCTGGCAGATATATATCAAAGAAAACTAATTCTTCATGACCAATAAAGCCGAGGCTGGGGTGGCTCAGTCGGTAGCGCGCCAGGCTCGTAATCTGTAGTTCCCAGGTTCGAGTCCCAGCTGGGTCAGCGTTGAGATTTATCTCCGCAAAATTCCCCGCCCTGCCCACGGTCAGTAGGGGACACCGATGGGCCTGGAAAGGCTGCCGTCCATCAGATGGGACGTTAAGCCGTAGCCCCGTGTGCGGGAGAGCCATACCTTGTGCACGTTAAAGAACACGCTGGATGGCCTCGACGGAAGGCTACCATCTGTCTCCCAACAGTTATTCCAATGGGTCCCCTCCCCCAACCTTCTCTGATCCTTCGGGGTCCACGTGACCTGGCCATTTAGCCCATGGTGTGTAAAAAAAGTGCCGCTCAGAGGTAAAACAACCCAACGTTAAAGAACACGCTGGATGGCCTTGACGGGAGGCTACCATCTGTCTCCCAACATCTTGTTCCAGTGGGTCCCCTCCCCTAACCTTCTCTGAGCCTTCAGGGTCCATGTGACCTGGCCATTTAGCCCATTGTGTGCAGAAAAGTGCCGCTCAGAGGTAAAACAACCCAATCCAACCAATAAAGCCTAAGGTATTTTGCCAGTTATATAATGCAAAAATGGCTTATACAAATTTAAAATATATTGAATTGTAGCATAGGTGAATGTTTTCAAGACAATCGCCTCATTGTAAGAAAAAGCATGTTGTCTCAAAAGTGCTTATCACTGTGTTTATTAAACTTTGTGAAACTGAACAGATATCCAGCTTTCAAAGCATTGTATTGTGATTCTGACAAAATATCTGTACCAACTGAATTTGAAACCTAACATTAAAACTGGTACATATAAAGTTTAACTAAAACAAAAAAAATCTTTTTTGTATAAAGCTGTGTAATTGATATAAAAAAGTTTAAATTTAAAATTGTGGCAAAAATATTTCGTTAAATATTGCAATTTCCTAATATGTATTTGGTTGAAATGCAATTAAAAGTTTGCTTAAAAGTTAAAAAAAATTAAAAGTTGCAATTAAAAATTGTGCTTTTAGGCTAATCTTATAATCCTTTGATTCTTCTGATATCCCCCATTAGAGATCACTAGCGGATTCATTTTTTATCATTTCAAATGAATTATTCTTTATAATTGCAATATATATTTGAGAAGCAATAAAAAAAAATTTTAGAAGCATTAGGGTAAAAAACAAAATCTTTAAAATAAAAAATCTGGTTAAATATTGCCTAAAAGCAAATGTTCCCGGATGATAGTTTCATATGGTAATGAAATCAGTAACTTTATGTTAAAAGTTTTAAAAGCATTATAACTGCTAGAACAAAAATTAGGCCAGAAGACTGGAAATCACAACTGGTTAAGTAACTTCCATATGGTACTGCAGAATAAAGACATAAGCTAAAGTATTGCTACTTGATGCTATTTATGATGACTGAACATGCACATACAAGCACTCCACTCAGGAATTTTCAGGAATGGGCATTACCACTTTTAATTACCTCTCTTCCTATTGCTTTTTGCTTTGACTTTGTATGTGTGGATTTGACAAAACATTGTTCCACCATATCTTTTGAACACGATGGAGAAACTTAATGATTTATATGTCAAATGAAAACTTGTGACACAGGGAGTGTCAGGCTATAAAAAAATGACCTCCCATTCATGCTTTCTTTCCTCTAAAAAGGGGAAGTATGAAAACTATTCTGCTATGTCTCCAGAATGCGAATGCCAACAGTAATAAGTTATATATCGAATAAATGCTTCTGACGGCAATCATAGGCTATGAAAAATTGACCTCCCCATGCTTTCTTCCCCCCTAAAAAAGGAGGAAATATGAAAATGATTGTTTCCCTATATCTCCTGAATGCATGCAGAAAGTAACAAGCTATGTGTCAAAAGAAATCTTGTGCTATGGGTAGTGTCGTAAGCTATAAAAAATTGACCCTTGTGCTTTCTTCCTCCCTAAAAAATGGTGAATATGAAAGTCATTCTACTATATCTTCTGAATACCTACAGTTACAAGTTAGATGTCAAATGAAAGCTCATATAATGACCGTTGTAACTATTTTGAATTCCCACCCCATACACACACACTATTCTCCCCTGATAAAGGAGGGATTTTTGCTGTTTGACTTTAACGAATCATATCTCAAATTAAGTCATTATGACAGTCATGGTTTGTTTACTACTGAAGTTGAGAAAGAATGGGACCATTTTAAACAGGCTTTTTTTTTTGGAAACTAACAGTACTCTTTTAGGAAAAAAGGCGCAGAGGAGGCAGAATTATCTGAGTGATAAGGCACTTGAGCTTATTTCGAAAGAAAGATCTGCAGGAGTGTCCTTAATCAATACCCTACTAGTCCTAATAGAAAGGATTACAGAGAGCTCAATAAACGTGTAAAGGATCAGTTAGCTGCTGATAAGAATCTTTGGCTTGATGGCTTGGTTGACAAAGGCGAGGTGGGAGAAAACGAACAGCATACAAGGATTGAAGGATAAACAAGGCAAGGTTATAGAAGGGGAGGATTCTGTTATGGCTAGGTGGGCTGAGCATTTCAGTGATGTTCTAAACAATGTGGTTAGTTCTACTCCCATTGTTTGAAACTGATGATAAATGTATTGGGGGCTTTAATATTGGCCCTATAACACAATCTGAAGTTATTTTGGCTATTTCTAAACTTAAATTACATAAATTCCCAGGGGTCGATGGAAATGCTTAGTGCTGGGAATGTTTTTGGTTACCACAGAGATGACTGAAATTTTGAATATCTTTTATGATAAAGGCATGGTTCCTAAGGATATTACCAGTACTATTATTCCTTTTTTTTTTTTAAAGATGATCGCAGTTCTTGTGATAACTATAGGGGTATCAGCCTGCTCTCTGTTCCAGGTAAAGTTCTTTGCATGATTGTGCTTAATAGAATTAAGAATCTGGTTGACAAGGAATTGTGTTATGAGCAATGTGGATTCAGAAGTGGTAGGAATGTGTGGATCAGATATTTTCACTTAGGCAGATTCTTGAGAAATGTTTGGAGTGTCAGAAACCTTCGGTTGCTTCCTTTGTTGATTTCAAAAAGGCTTTCGACACTATTGATCATCATAATTTGTGGTTGATTGTGAAATCATATGGTATACCAGACAAGTTAGTTAACATAATGAAAGCTCTCTATAATAACACTGAGTCATGTGTGAGAGTTGGTAAGGCTTGTAGCAATTGGTTTAGCATTACTTCTGGTGTTCAACAAGGGTGCATTTTGTCTCCTTTTCTCTTTAGCTTGGTTATTGATTATGTTATGCGAAATTCACTTCAAGGGAAAGATTTTGGCCTTAAATGGGCTGGAGATACGAAAATTTCTGATTTAGATTAGGCTGATGATTTAGCCCTTTTGGAAAATGATGTTCATGAGATGAACTCTTTCATTAGGGCTGTTGATGAAACTGGTAGTGGAGTAGGTTTGGTTATAAACAGAGAGAAAACTAAAGTGATGAAAATTGGTGAGGCAGGTTGTGGTGATTCAGTTAATCTGAATGGTTGCAGTCTTGAGCAGGTGTCACAGTTTAATTATCTTGGGAGCTATGTAACAGATACTGGTGATGTGCAGCATGAGATTAACAGACGAATAAGGATTGCTGCCGGCACTTCTAAGAATCTATGGAGAGTGTGGAGAAATAGGCGTATACACCTGAAGACTAAAATTAGACTGAATAATAATTTGGTGCTTTCTAGGGTTAGTTGTGGTAGTGAAATTTGGACATTTTGTAAACAAGATAACAGGAAACTAGATGTTTACACAGTATCTTGGGCATTAGGTGGTTCAACTTTGTAACTAATGATGAGTTTAGGCAAAGGAGTCTGCAACCTCCTTTAAGCAGCATATTGTGCAGAGAGAGACTCCGTTGGTTTGGCCATGTTGCCCGTATGGATATTTATAGATTGCCTGATAGGGTTATGAACAGTGTGCCTAACGGCCTCAGAAAGAGGGGGAGACCTAGGATGCGGTGGGCAGACAATGTCAAACAGGACCTTGTTAGAATTGGTGTGCAGTGGCCAGGTGTAGCTCAGGACAGACTTGCTTGGAGAACTAAATTGCACAGTCTGGTTTGACCTCCGTAGCCTATGGCTGCTTGGAGGATGAGGATGGTGTCTCCAATGTCATGGGCTACTTTAAACATGACTCCAAAAGGGAGGAGAAATGTGGTCAGTCTTTATGAAACATATATCAAATGAAAGTTTGTGAAGGTAGGTATTTTTAGCAACAAAACTTAATTAAAAAATTTAAAAAATACCTATCTTCCTTTATGGTCCTAAAAAGTAGAAAATAAACCTAAAACATATATCAATGGTGCAATCAGTCACTGTGTTCATATTCACTTCAAAGGAAGATAGGGTGCCAGCAATCTTTTTGTGTAGGTAAATCGGTGCCATATATTCCTTTGGATTGAATACGGATTGCACCATCAATATGCTTTAGGTTCATTTTCTGCTTTTTAGGATCATATAGGAAGATAGATATATTTTTAAATTTTTAACTTATTTGCATTTTTGCTGGGTGTATCTGCTCTGCTGCGGTCTGACACATTTCGTGATCCAGTAATTTGATCAGACCTTTGGTAAGCAAATTTTGTAAAAGGAAAAGTACACATATAAATACATTACCTGATGTCTCCATAATAGGTCAGGTAAGCAGACCTTGGTAAGGTAAGGTAATTTTGTCCGGTAAAGTAGACCACCTACTTAGAACAGTAGAGCAGTTCTGTGCACTCAGACTTTATAACATAAAATCTACTGCCCTTTTTGGTTAGTGATATTCATGCACCTAAAATTTAACATTGAACTGTAAAAAACATCAAGTAAGTACAACTTGCCTTGCATGGTATATACACCTTCAACTTAGAATATTTGTGTGCATTCAGACTTTATAATAATAGAGCTACTAATTTTTTTGGTTAGTGATATCTGTGCACCCAAAATTATCAATGATATGTTAAAAACATCAAACATGTCACAACTCGCCTTGCATGGCGTTTACCTTACCTACAACTTCATATATTGCCATCATATCTCTCATAAGCAATTTCATTCTTTAGAAATATAGAAATGTTCATTCTTTGTTAAGGAGACACTTCTGTGCTGAAATATAGACAAACACTGTGCCATTTTGTCACCCATTTTGTAAGATCTTTTTACCTCAGTTCCTGATACATCATTCTTACTATTAATGTTGGTTTATACTGCTTCATTTCTGCTACTTATATACGGTGTTAAATTTATGAACCTATATTTAAGTAAATATTTTCAAATAAAACAAGATAGATAGATAGATAATTTATTCTCAGAATATGCAGTACTCTACATTTACATGTTTTTTTTACCTTAGAACTGAAGTTATAATGAAATATATATAATGTTGTATATCTTAGATACACAATTTTAAAGTATTACATTTTCTAATATATATTCTTCTTTATACATAGTTTGTCCAATAAAAATCATATATTTATTCATACCATATATATGGAAAATTTTAATATTACGTTTCATTAGTGTTTTATAATTTTACCTACATTTTTCAGTAAAAGTCTGAGAAAAAATGTTGAGTCTTCCACGAAAGTAAAAACTCGCTTATGGAAGAAATTTAACAGTTATGTTGTAATAAAATTAAAAGTCAACATGCTTCAGTTTCACATTTCCTCACACTTTGCTAGCTTGATCAAAAAATCTAAGTAAATATTTAACTAATTTATAAGTTTGAAAATTATCATTAAGAATAAATGAAATAAAAAAAAAGACTTGACTGGGTAGAAAAACAGAAAAAAATAAATAAAAATCTATATTGAACTGTGTGTTAGTAAGTGGTTCAGTTGAGCACCTTAAGGGCAACTCAGCATCAAATGAAATTTTATTACATTTAAATCTCTTTTATTTCTAAAATATAGTCTCAATATTTACCACATTCAAAATCCATTTTCTTAATTCCTTATAGAAAAAGTTATCATTTCTTATTTCTATGATGTACCCTGGTAAGCAGTTAAAAAACTTTGGTGCCAAATAAACATAATGTTTTTTAACAATAGTTTTGTTCGCTTTTAAATCAAGTAATAAAAGGTTTTTTGACAGTCAAGTATTCTTTTCAAATGTCCGTAAAGTTTGAACATTAAAATTCATCCTTATGCATTTCAGTACCTGAAATACTATATAATTTTCTTATTTGTAAAATACCTAATTCATTGTATACATTTGCAACACTTTCAAATTTTCTTAGTTTCATCATGCATCTAATTATGTGATTCTGCACATAGTGTAACGGTTTGATTGTTGTCAAATAGACTCCACCCCACAATAATAAACCATAGAGCCATAATCCAAGAAAAGTAAATAATTTTCAATATAGATAAATTTACGAATTTCCGGATATAATAAATTTTAGGTATAATGCAGTTAATCTTTTTAACAACATCAGATATTTGTATTTTCCAGGACATCTTTCTGTCAATAAAAATACCCAAATATTTATAGCCTTCAAACCCCTCAATTTTGTCACAATTGCAATTTTTTCCAGCACAAACTTCAGAGTGGAAAATGATCCTGTCACGAAAAAAATCAATCTCATTTTCTCTTGGTGTAATTAAAATATATTTCGTCTTCTTTGTATTTAAAAAGAGTTATTAAATTTTAGCCACATTCTTATTTCTATCCAGTCGCTATTTATATTCTCTAAAATTTGATTTTCCTCTCCAGAATATATTAGTGCAGCATCGTCTGCAAATGAAATTATTTTACCATTCAAATCCAATGTACAGAAGTCATTTATATAAAGTAAAAAAAATAAAGGTCCCAAAACAGAACCCTGAGGGACACCAACTTGTACATTTGTTTCTTCACTAATATATTTTTCAATTTTTACTTTTTGCTTCCTATTCATTAAATAGCTCCTAATCCATGAAAGCAATTTCCCCTAACACCACTGGTTTTTAACTTTTCTAATAATATATCGTGATTTACTGAATCAAAAGCTTTTTTCAAATCCAAAAAAATAACAACTGTTTTAACATTTTGATTTAAATTTCTGTAAATTTGCGTAGTATTTCTAAAATCGCAGTTTGAGTATTCAAACCTTTTCGAAATCCAAATTGGTTTGGGGCAAATAAATTGTGCATATCCCAAAAGTTAACAATTTTTTTTTAACAATTTTTTCAAGAATCTTAGAAAAGGTTGATAGAAGTGAAATCAGTCTGTAATTTTCAATTGCCTTAGTATCACCATTTTTAAACACTGGAATAATTAAGGCAGTTTTTAAAATTTCAGGGAACACACCTTCTACAAAAGAAAAGTTTACAAAATATAGTTCTAATTTCCGGAAAAATATTTTTAATAGTGGTAACTGTAATTTCGTCCAAACCAGGTGATTTTCCCTCCTTTAGTTCCTTGACAGTATCAAAAATTTCTTGTTCTGGTATATAAGGGAAAAAAAATAGAATGAGGCATTTTGCATTTTAAATAACTTATTATCTCTTTTATTTTGGTTTCATTATGTAGATTTTGTTTACATAATGAAGAAATTACCTCAGTAAAATAATTGTTAAATTTATTAACAAATTCCTGCGGTTTTTTATCAAACCGAAGTAAACGATTTCTATCTGTGATAATTTGAGGAGAATTGCCCTTTACTTTTCTTCCGTCACACATTTCATTATAGTTTCCCAATTTTTTCTAGCATTATTTCCATTTTTTATAAAAATATTTTTATAATAATCATTTTTAGCGTCCCTAATAACATTAGTTAACATATTTTTATATCTTCTATAGTAGTCATTTTCATCCAAGTTTTTGGATTTAGATCTTTTATGTAAATTTCTTTTAAAATTGATTGAATTAACAATAGCTTCTGTTATCCATGAGTTTTTGAATTTTCTTTTTAGAGTACTTAATCTGCGCATCTTTGATTAATAGAGTTAATTCCCTTAGAAATGCATCAAATGCTAATTTCACATTTACCTGTCTCTCGACATGATCCCATGATTTTTTTTTGACAATAACTTTTTCAATTTAGTATATTGAATCATAGTAAAATTTGTAGAAAGCTTTTCTGTAGAACCATCTCTATAAAAACCACACTTTATATTACTTCCCACAAAAAAATGATCTGAGATGTCAATTTTAACAATATATGTAGTTAGAGTATCTAATCTAAAATTTCTAATGTAAAGATGATCTAGGCAGGTTTTACTACTTCCCCTAGTAACAGAAGCATGACAGGAATAGAAACCATTTGAATTTATCATTTGTAAAAAATTTATTTTGTGTGGATCATCAGATAATAAATCCAAATTAAAATCTCATGTCATTATCATACTATTTCGTTTAACACACTTAAGCCATGTTGCGAATTCGTCAATAAATTCTAATTCACTGAATTCATGCGCTTTATAGATTGCAACAAGGCCAAGTTCGCAATTGAATGCTTTTATATGCAATTCCACTAAGTCAGCAGTTTTAAAATCAGAAAAAATCTGGTTCACTTCCCATCCTTCTTTAATGTAAACAATTACTCCTCCTGACCTTTTTTTGTCCCTACATTTACAGTATTCTTTATATCCATCTATTTTATATAAGGCTATTTCCTCTTCTCTTACCCAAATCTCAGTAAGTACTATAATTTCTGGTTTTAATTCAATTAAATTTAAGAATACCACAAAATGATTAAAAAAAATTCTCAGACTTCTTATATTTCCCTGTATAATATTTATTCCACAGCCCCAACAAAAATAATTTTTATCATGAACATTTTTTTATCAATTTCAATAACATTGGAATAATATAATCATTTATCATATACAATTCTTTAATTTCATCATCATCTGTAATACTCCGAACATCATCCGAACCAAAATCAGAAACTGTAACATCATTCTGCATGTCATACGACAAAAAAGCAGCCATTTTATATGCATTTCCCAATGATTAAATATTTCACTCATAGAATATTTCACTCACAATTTAACTCTTTTCTGAGAAATTTAAGAAAAAATATTTTTTCTCGCAAATTTTTTTTAAATTTGTTATTTTAAGAAGTTTGTCAAATAAATCATTTGAAATATGCTCTTTTTTATTTATTTGGTTCAGCCTCTGTATATTCCACCATATGTGAACACTTGTGGATTTACAAGTCGGTTGCGATCTCCTCGTTTGTGGGATCCTTCTAATCCAGAGCATAAAAAATTGAGCCCTCCTCCATATACTCCTCCACCTATGCTCAGCCCAGTGAGAAGTGGTTCAGGACTATTTTGGCACATCATTACTGGATCTGGAAGTCTAACTCCAAAATCTGCACCTATAACTCCTAGTTTTGGTCTAGCTCGTAAAGGTAAGCCGAAAACATTTTTTGGTTAATTTTTTTAATTTTCATGTTAGTGGTACTTTATAAATGATATAAATTTAGCTTCACTGATTTCCATGTACTCTTAATGACATACTCAAGGCACATACTAGGACACTATATTGGGATCTTTTATTTACATGTAGATTTATATACGTGATTTGACATAATTTCATCATTGACTAAATTGCCAAATAATGCAAATTATTTTTGCATCAATTTCCTGTAGATGTTACTAGAAATAAAACTTATTTCTTTTAGTATCCAAAAGTTGCTATTTGAAGAAACCAAAAATAGTATTTAATTGGATTGGATTGTTTTACCTCTGAGCGGCACTTTTTTGCACACCATGGGCTAAATGGCCAGGTCACATGGACCCCAAAGTCTCAGAGAAGGTTGGGGGAGGGGACCCACTGGAGCAGCTGTTGGGAGACAGATGGTAGCCTCCCGTCAAGGCCATCCAGCGTGTTCTTTAACGTGCACAGGGTATGGCTCTCCCGCACACGGGGCCACGGCTTAACGTCCCATCCGACGGACGGCGGCCTTTCCAAGCCCATCGGTGTCCCCTACTGACCATGGGCAGGGCGGGGAAATTTTGCGGAGATAAATCTCAACGCTGACCCAGCTGGGACTCGAACCTGGGAACTACAGATTACGAGCCTGGCGCGCTACCGATTGAGCCACTCCCGCCCCAAAAATAATATTTAAACTTTGGCATAAACAAGGCTTTCCTTCAATGGTCACTGACAAACAAATTTCTCTCTTTTTTTCAATATCCTCTTTTATTCCCTTTTAACATTTGGAAAATGACTTTTGTTGTACTCTAGTCCATAAATGTGCTGAAAGCCCATAAGTTGTATACCAGTCTTGTTCAATTTTAATAACTTGTAGAATTTTTTTCTGCTTATTATGCAACAATTTTATAAGCATAGAATTTTTTTTGTTTTACCCAAATGAGATCTGAACCTATCTGAACCTAATCTGCCAGTGTGGGCATGATCAGTTTCTTAAATATTAAGCATCCCTTGGAATTTTTTTTTTATGTACATATGTAATGTTATACAGCCATATGAGGGGCGGGGGTGGCGCAGTCGGTAGCGTGCCAGGCTCGTAATCTGTAGTTCCCAGGTTCGAGTCTCAGCTGGGTCAGCGTTGAGATTTATCTCCGCAAAATTCCCCTCCCTGCCCACGGTCAGTAGGGGACACCGATGGGCTTGGAAAGGCCGCTGTCCGTCGGATGGGACGTTAAGCCGTGGCCCCATGTGCGGGAGAGCCATACCCTTTGCACGTTAAAGAACACACTGGATGTCCTTGACGGGAGGCTACCATCTGTCTTCCAACAGCTGTTCCAGTGGGTCCCCTCCCCCAACCTTCTCTGAGCCTTCGGGGTCCATGTGACCTGGCCATTTAGCCCATGGTGTGCAAAAAAGTGCTGCTCAGAGGTAAAACAACCCAACCCAACAGCCATATGTTTGAATTAGAGGTGGATGGGGTAAAGATACATCTAGTATGTTGAGAAAGATGTTATTTTTGTATAGTCAGCCATACATATTAAGATTTTTAGCGAGAAATTCTATTACAACAACTTGCAGACAATTGTCTTCCTTAAAAAAAATTAGCAGAGAAATTAAATTTGCTAGTTATGAATTGTAACATAAATGTTTTGATTTTTTATTTTACTCAATAGGATGAATACATGTGAGTTATTTTAGTGAAATTTCTGATACAATTGAATTTGTGTAACTGTCTACACACAAAATAACATTTTTCCAAGTAGAGTGAACGTTGGTTATAAGCAAGATTTATAAACTATCGTACAAACAAGGACTTGGACTTTGGTGAGAATTTACTTGTAAGTGATTAGCAGTAAGCATACACTAAAAACATCTGCTTATATAAGGAAGGTTCAATTCTTTTTTCGGATGGCAAAAAAGTTAACTTGAAGCTAACTTCTTTTGAAAATTATCATAATCTGAGAGCAGTGCTCTAGATTTTAACAATGAATTTGTGAATTAAATCTTTAATTTTTAATATTAGCACTGTATTCCTAAATATATCTAAAGGGTTGTCATTTAGAGAAATGCATTTAGAACTTTTCGATAGGTCCTGCCAATTATATATGCTTATATTATTTAATTTCTGTGTAACAAGCAAAATTTAAAGATATATTCAATACAGAGAGACAAAAATCAGCTTTTTTTATACAATTAATGCTTTTTCTGTAGTTTTAAAACATATTTTTGTCCTCAATTGCAAAAAATAATGTTTTTGAAGTGCATTTAAGCAGACTGCACATGTACCATGATATAACATGGTCCATTTGTCTCCCAATCTGTCATGTGCCTGTAGGCATCTCTAGTCACCACACTATCAGCCTCAAATTCTATGTTTGAGTTAAGTATGGTCATATTGCACTTAAATCAAGTTTCCCAAGCATTTTGCTAAGGATTGGGGTGCATAATGTCAAAAAAACAAAAGCTCTCCTTAGAGAATGTTAATATTACAAAACAACAAAAATGGCAATAAAAATTGTTTGTCTAAAAAACATAACCAGAGGTTTATCAGTTGTATCAAGAATTCTGAAGCAGATGGAGCAAATCAAATGTTCCTTTTAAAAAACCAAGAACATGTCAAGTGATGATTATAAATGCCTCAGAATCGCTAGTCACCAAGAAAGTGTATAAAGCTGTTTTAATAACTTCTTCAAAAAAGAAAAGGAACTCTTGCTGTGAATGAACTGATTTTGCATGAACAAGCTTGAAATTATGTCATAATGCTCAAAATAGAAAGATAAGGCATTTTTGTAAAAGTAATAATAGTTTTAAAGTTAGGCTGTTGAAAAATTCATTATTATAGCATTATGCATGATCAATGACAATGCGAAATGACAGGTTCGAGTCCCATCTGGCCAGTGTTGAGATTTATCTCTGCAAAACTCTCTATGCTCAGTCAGTAGGAGACACAGATGGGTTTGGAAAGGCAGCTGTCTGTTGGATGGAACATTAAGTCATAGCACCTTTTTGGGAAACCATACCCTGCCTATCACTTTGAAGAACATGCTGAATAGCCTTGATACATTTGCATTAAACTTTTGGAATGGGTTTAACTAGTATCTGGTATAATCAATTTACTAAAATGACAATGCTGACTTTGTTACTGGATTATTTAACAAATTCTTGAACTAATAGGATAGGTCCTGCCAATTATATATGCTTATATTATTTAATTTCTGTGTAACAAGCAAAATTTAAAGATATATTCAATACAGAGAGACAAAAATCAGCTTTTTTTATACAATTAATGCTTTTTCTGTAGTTTTAAAACATATTTTTGTCCTCAATTGCAAAAAATAATGTTTTTGAAGTGCCCAGGAATGTGAAATGAATAGGTTAATTAATTTCAAATTTACTAAAATGACAATGCTGACTTTGTTACTGGATTATTTAACAAATTCTTGAACTAATAGGATAAATAAATGAATAGGTACTACTTAATTTCAAAATTTGATTCATTACTTTCAGATTGAATTTAAAATATATCAAAAAGATTTCGGATTTCATTTTATAAATATCAATTGGCTTGTGCAGCATAGGCATGACCTTGGCCTTCTCACTGAACATTGTTGTGAAGTTAGTGTATTAATGTCTCCCTGTTGTGCAGTCAAAAATAGTGTCTTACTGTACTTTTTCTGTCGTGTTATTTTGTTTAGAATGCTATTATTTGTTCTTTAAATTTTAAAATATGATTGTAAATAGCACCAGTTATGCTTCAGTAAATAATTCTGTTGTGCACAATTTTAGGTAGCACTGGTGAGACAACACCAGATGAAGAAGAGGAGATTGGCGAAGCCCCTGAAACAGATATACTTCCGTAAGTTAACACATGAAATACTCTTTATTGGAAAATTCTTAACATCAAACTTTTTAATTTGTTGAGTCTTTTATATTTCAGTTGCAATTAAAATATAATATAGAAAAGTAGTTTTTATTTGAAAGGTAGTGAAAAAATTTTTTTTCACTACCTTTCAAACAATTGCTTAAATAATTAATAAACTCAACCTATTTGGTATTCACCATAGAATTTTCCATTTTTTAAATTGATTCAAAATTTTAGAGGAAAAATTGTATCATCAATTAGAGGAGATCTTGATCAGCAGCCGGTAGCTCAGTGGTCCAGAGCACCTGACATGTTATCAGGAGATAGTGGGTTTGTATCCCACCTGGCTCAAGACAATTTTTCCTCTAAAAATTTGAATCAACTTAAAAAGTGTTAATTCCCTGGTAAATGACAATTGCTTGTAACAGAGGTGTGACAAGAGAGAAAAAAGTGTTACAAAACCTCATCAGAAAGATAACACATAATATTTGTATAATTTTGTGGTTTTAATATAATTTTAGATATAGAAACAATATCTGTAATTTTATCATTAACCTATGATGTGGGAAGTAATTAAAATTACTTCAGTTTAGAAGGGACTGACAGGTTTAACTCTGGCTTTGAATTCATGCTAAACTTTCTTGTAAAATAGTAAAATAGTTCCTATATAATCTGCGATGTTTTTCTGGACATTAAGTCATAGCACTTTTGTGGGAAACCATACACTGCCTGTGCATGTTAAAGAACATGCTGGATGGCCTTGATGGGAGTCTACTGTCTGTTTCCTAACAGTGTCCAGTGAGTCCTTTTCCCTCAAATTTCTCTGAGCATTTAGGGTCCTTGTGACCTGCCATTTATTTAGCCCATTATGTCAAAAAATTGTCAATCAGAGCTAAAATAACCCAACTTTTTTTTAGCATCAACATTTATTGCACTATTCCAAGCCAGTCTTTACACAGTTGTGTATTAATTCTTTATCAGAGTGATATTTTAATCAAATAAGAACTAATTTTTGCTTTAAATTAAAGGTCATTTTTTAGTTTTAGTCTCAGTTTTTTTTAAATTGATGTTCTCTCTAGTCTTACTTTAATCAACTGGTTCTCCTAAGCTGTCAAGTATCATTCCTGTTCCTCATTCTCTTCCTCATTATATTACTGGACCATTTGGACCAAGAAATTTAATCACTTTTTTCTGAAGTTAAGAATCTCTAATAGCTTATTCACATAATTTGAATAGATTTCTGATATTCAGTCTAACTTTAGGACAAATTAAGGATGCACATGCAGCAATTAATTATCAAAATCGTAGAAAATGCTACTTTTCCATTATGTTTATATTTCACTGGTATTGCATTATAACTATTTATGGTGCTTATTCACTACACATCTCTTGGGAGAGACATACCCTGTGCACGTTAAAGAACACGCTGGATGGCCTTGACGGGAGGCTACCATCTGTCTCCCAACAGCTGTTCCAGTGGGTCCCCTCCTCCAACCTTCTCTGAGCCTTCAGGGTCCATGTGACCTGGCCATTTAGCCCATGGTGTGCAAAAAAGTGCCGTCAGAGGTAAAACAACCCAACACAACCAACACTACACATCTCTAGCTGCAACTTTTAGTATAATTTGACTGATATATAACCATAGGAAAACATGTTGATCATGTGCTAATCAATATACGATCAAAGCAAATTCAAGATATTGATTGTGTATTGATGTTTGACCAGGAAGTTCAGGAAGCCAAATCTTTAAGGTATCTACATTGTTAAATACATGTGGAAGTTTGTTAATTCTGTGTGTGCACTCCTACCATATACATAAATAAGTTTAGTGTATAGATATATGTAACTCTTTGAGCCTCCCCCCCCCCCCCAATATGTAAGACTTAGTGATCGTTTTTTTAACATCTAAGTTATTTGACTAGCAAATATTTTACAGTGTTTATAGAGCTCTATGTAATTTTAAGGACATGCATAAACTACATTTTTATATTAATATTTTAAGCAAGTTATGCTATTTGGTTAAAATGGAGTAGAGTGACAAACAAAGTCAACATTGCTAGTCTTAACAGACAGTATTATAGAGAGAGTAAAAAGTTGCTACTACATAAGCTGAAAGCTAAAAAATTTGGCTTGATACCTTCTCATTTTCAACATAATCATCTAAAAAATGATAAAATACATCTTTTTTTGTTTTGTTTTGAGAGATAAAAACTACTAGAAATGAGTTTTGACTTAGGCTTTGTTGGGCTGAGCAAGAGCCTGTCCAGACATGCACATACATTCTATGTACGTGTATGTGTAGTTTATTAGCTAGGTTCTAGGAACTAGGATGGCATTTCTTCAGGGTCACAACTGAACTGGCATTTGATTATTGAGCATCGTGGGGCGGGGGTGGCTCAGTCGGTAGCGCGCCAGGCTCGTAATCTGTAGTTCCCAGGTTCGAGTCCCAGCTGGGTCAGCGTTGAGATTTATCTCCGCAAAATTCCCCGCCTTGTCCACGGTCAGTAGGGGACCCCGATGGGCTTGAAAAGGCCGCCATCCGTCGGATGAGACGTTAAGCCGTGGCCCCGTGTGCGGGAGAGCCATACCCTGTGCATGTTAAAGAACACGCTGGATGGCCTTGACGGGAGGCTACCATCTGTCTCCCAACAGCTGTTCCAGTGGGTCCCCTCCCCCAACTTTCTCTGAGCCTTCGGAGTCCATGTGACCTGGCTACCATCTGTCTCCCAACAGCTGTTCCAGTGGGTCCCCTCTCCCAACCTTCTCTGAGTCTTCGGGGTCCATGTGACCTGGCCATTTAGCCCATGGTGTGCAAAAAAAAGTGCCGCTCAGAGGTAAAACAATCCAACATTAAAGAACACGCTGGATGGCCTTGACGGGAGGCTACCATCTGTCTCCCAACAGCTGTTCCAGTGGGTCCCCTCCCTCAACCTTCTCTGAGCCTTCGGGGTCCATGTGACTTGGCCATTTAGCCCATGGTGTGCAAAAAAAGTGCCGCTCGGAGGTAAAACAACCCAACCCAACGAACATCAGCTGATATTGAGGGTTGAGAAGACTTAAAATTAGATCTAGTAGTTTTCTTGAATGAATTTCTTATGTCTGTCTACTTAGATCTTTTCCTTTTCTCAAGCAAAAATGTCATACCAAGTTTAGGTGCTCAATTTGAAATTTATGCTGGTTGCATGAGAATTCTGGATTCTTGATTGTTGGATAACTGGGAGTTCACTGTAGTAATTCAGGGCATGTTTAGTGTAAAATTATTTGTAAACTTAATAGGTTAACAAAGGTATGGAGTTCTTGCAGGTTCACCAAAATTTGTCAAGTGCCTAAGATCTAGTGACTTGTTTGTAGAGACAGCTTGTTTGAAACACTGAAAATTACTTCTCAAAGGTTAGAGTGATTGTTTAAGTGGCTATCTCACTGTGTCACTCCAAAAATGATTATGGAATTGTTTATCCTTTTTTCTCAAATATGTAAGGCAATTTTTAAATTAAATTTTTTTTAAATTTGTCATAAATGTATGCAGCATTTTCTAAATTTTGTTCCTTGTCATTCAAATACTTTTTATATCCTTTCAGCCATGTTAACATTGGATCACATTATCAAGCAAAGCTACCTCCCTTTAATCGTAAGTATTTTCATTTATTTGATGTATCCCTTCAAGCATATTCTTGACTATTTTTAGCAATTGTGGTTTACAAAGTTCTATCCAAATGTGCTAAATGTGTATTTAATGGGCTTTTATATCCTCTTAAGAGTGGAAGTGTGGGGCAGGCAAGCAGCTTGGGCTAGGGAGGTCAAACCAGATTGCCCAATTTAGTTCTCCAAACACATATGTCCTGACCTACATCTGCTGCATCTACCCACTGCAAACCAATTCTAACATGGTCCTGTTTGACATTATCTGCTGTATCTTAGGTCTCCCCCTCTTTCTGAGGCCTATAAGGCACACTGTTCATAACCCTATTCACTGGTCTATAGTTATGCATATGGGTAACACAACCAAACCAACGGAGTCTCTCTCTGCACAATATGCTGCTTAAAGGAGATTGCCAACTCTTTTCCTTAACCCCATCATTACTTACAAAGTTGAACTACCTAATGCTCAAGATACTGCAGCATCTAGAATCAAAAGCATAAAGTTTCCTGTTACCTTTTTACGAAGGGTCTAAGTTTCACTACCATAACTAACTCTAGAAAGAACCAAAGTATTATATAGTCTAATTTTAGTCTTTATGTGTATACACCTATTTCTCCACACTCTCCATAGATTCTAAAAGTCTAGTCCAGCAATTCCTTGTTGTAGTAGCAATTCCTATTCTTCATGCCACATGTCATCAGTATCTGTTACATGGCTACCAAGATAATTAAATAGAGACATCTGCTTAAGAGTGTAACCATTCAGATTAACTGAACCACAGCCTGCCTGACTTATTTTCATCACTTTAGTTTTCTGTCTGTTTATCATCAAACCTATTCTACTACCAGTCTCATGAACAGCTCTAATGAAAGAATTCATCTCAACAACACCATTAGCCAAAAGGGCTAAATCATCAGCGTAATATAAATCAGAAATTTTCGTATCTCCAGCCCATTTAAGGCCAAAATCTTTCCCTTGAAGTGAATTTCGCATAACATAATCAGTAACCAAACTAAAGAGAAAAGGAGGCAAAATGCACCCTTGTCAAACATCAGAAGCAATGCTAAACCAATTGCTACAAGCTTTACCAATTCTCACACATGCTTAGTGTTATTATACAGAGCTTTCATAATGTTAACTAACTTGGCTGGTATACCATATGATCTCACAATCAACCACAAATTATGACAGTCAACAGAATCAAAAATCTTTTTGAAATCAACAAAGCTAGTAACCACAAGTTTCTGAAACTATAAACATTTTTCAACAATCTGTCTAAGTGAAAATATTTGATCAATACATCCCTTACCATTTCTGAATCCACACAGTTCTTCATGAAGTTGTCCATCAACCAAATTCTTAATTCTATTAAGTATAATGAAGCAAAGAACTTTACCTGGAACAAAAAGTAAACTAATTCCCCTATATTTTGCAATTTAAAATCATTTTAATGTTTCTAAATTATTTTTTTAACTATTATCAGTTGTGTTTTGCAAATGGAATATGGAGAGAGGAGAGAAAAATCAATATTTCTTTAATCATGTGATTGGCAACATGACAAATGTGTGATATCAGTCTGCACATATGTAGTTTTGGTTTGAAACCTTTAGTGCATATGTTTGGCTGTACAGATTGGTAATTTGTGAACTCAATGTAAATTAGTCTTTTTGAATAAGATACTATAGTGTTTAACAAATAAATAAGTGTTTGTGAAATACTCCAATGGATATTTTTGGCCAAGTTGAACCAGAAAATTATGAGTGTTTTTGTAAAATATTTCATTGACTCTGATAATGATTCAGATGAATGTTTGTTTCTGAAATATATAATGCAATTAGGAAGAATAATTATTTGAAACTTGTCTAAAAATGAAATCATTAGATATATGTGACTTAAAATGGTAGCTACTTTAGAAGACATCTAATTAGAACATTATAACTAAAAAATTAATTTTTAAATGATAAGACTTAGTTACTACAAAATTCTTTTATAGCCATGGGCTATGGAGGTCCTACCAGACAGTTTTCCTCTCTTTAGTCTTGTCCTGAGCTACTGCATTTGGCCACTGTAGGCCAATTCTAGCAAGGTCCTGTTTGACATTGTCTGCTCATCACATCCTAGGTCTCCCACTTTCCCTGAATAATCCTGTTTGCCAATCTGCAGCTATGCATATGGGCAACATAGCCAAATCAATGCAGTCTGTCTCTGTACCAAATGCTGCTGAAATGAAGTTGATGGTTCCTTCTAACCTCATCATTACTTATAAAGTCAAGCCACCTAATGCCCAAGATACTTTGAAAGCATTTAGAATCAAAGGCATGTTTCTTTTATGCTGCTTACAAAAGATCCATATTTCATTACCATAACTAACCTTAGAAATGATCAAACTATTATACAGCCTAATTTAGTCTTTGTGGAAAAATAGATGTATACACCTACTTTCCATAGATTCTTAAAAGTCCCAGTAGCAATCCTTATTCTCCTATTTATCTGATGCCTCAACATCAGTATCTGTAACATAGCTCCCAAGATAATTAAACTGAGACACTTGCTCATTCAAAGCAATTATTATCACCAAAGCTATTCTCTTACATTCTCTGTTATATTTTGAACTAAATTGAAGTAATTTGATCACTAGCATTCAAAATTTGTAATTTTTGAGTGAAGTTTTTCTCGTTGTAAAGTTGAACTTTTATTTAGCAGTCAGTATCTAATGCAACTTGATCTGAAAGGGTTTGATAACAATTTTAGTGATTAAAATAACCTATATTGGCTTTGAAATATTTTTATTTAATTTCTTTTCACAGCTCTTTTTTTAGTTATATATTTTTCAGTTTTTTTAATCATGTTGTTTTTAAAACAAAATTAATTTTTGTAACACTGCTACCTTTGTCTTAATAATATATACTAGATATCATTAAGATCAAACTATGTTTATTGTGCTACTTATGATTCCACACCAAATATGGCATAAGATATGTTTTGATTAATGCAACCAAGATCCAAGTCTGACTTTTTCATTACCAAGATTCTTTAGTAATGGCACAACTGGAAGGAAAACTCACAAGGCAATCCTTTGAGATAATGGAAAATGCAGTAACCAAATAGTTACAATAAAGGTACAGATTTTTTTTACTTATTTACAAGATCAAAATGGTGTTGAGTAATTTTTGTAAATGTCTATCCTTTGGTTAGTAAGAAGCAGACTAATATAAATTTTAATATTTGAATGGTATGCCGTCCCATGACTGAGTGGTTAGCACACTTGGCTACTGATCTAAGGGACCTGGGTTCGAGCCCCGGATAAGGCCTGGTTGTATGTGTTGTTTTTCTGCTGAGGTCCTGCCATCCTCTCAGATCTTCTACTTTGGCATATAAACTGACAGGCTCCTGTCAGACCTCTGTGGCAAGCAGCTGCTTGAGGGGATATTTATTATTTTTTTTTTTATGTTTTAAAAGAATGGGCAAGCTCACTAATGAAATCATCTGATATGAATCCATGCTTGGAAGTAACAGTTTTTCATAAAAGCTAAGAGTGATTGTGTGTGAAAATGAGATGATCCTAATTTGGTGGAAGGAAAATTCACGTGATCACAAACAAACAATAAGATCAGGCAGCAGAAATGTAGCATAGAAGATTTTCATAATGTGAAAACAGATCTATGTAATTATTATAAAAACTTAATGCTAAGTACATTTAATTTAATTCCCTTTTTTCTCTTTTAGCAAATTTTAAGGATTCTTTATTGGTTGAGCATAAAGCTGATAAAGTATGGGACCCAAATACAATGGATTTCTTGTCTGATGATGATGGTGAGCATAATGAGCATTATACACTTAAAAAAATGTAATAAAATTCAGTACTCTCTTTCGGTATTAGGTGAAAATGCTACTTGTAAAACATCAATATTTCATAAGTGCCGAAATACCTCCAGAGTGTAACTGCATTGAAACATTTTCATTTCTTGAATGTGTTGGGTGAAGAAAATATTTTAATATTTGGAGATAGCAAAAGCAATTAAATTATGTTCCTGTCAGGGATAACAAACATTAATAAATACAATAAACTCTCCGTGTGAGTGAGTTCCATTTGCGTGAATTCAAATCTATGCGAACTATCTTTAATGCTATCTTTAACTGCTGTCATTATAATGAAATATATTTAGGTACCACTGCCATTATTGGGGACAGGGTGGCTCAGTCGGTAGCATGCCAGTCTGCAGTTCCCAGGTTCAAATACCAACTGGATCAGCATTAAGATTTATCTCCACAAAACTCCTTCTCTGTCCATGGTCAGTAGTGGACATCGTGGGCTTGGAATGTCCATCGAATGGGTTGGGTTGTTTTACCTCTGAGCGGCACTTTTTTGCACACCATGGGTAAATGGCCAGGTCACATGGACCCCGAAGGCTCAGAAAAGGTTGGGGGAGGGGACCCACTGGAACAGCTGTTGGGAGACAGATGGTAGCCTCCCGTCAAGGCCATCCAGCGTGTTCTTTAATGTGCACAGGGTATGGCTCTCTCTTGCACATGGGGCCACGGCTTAACATCCCATCCGACGGACGGCGGCCTTTCCAAGCCCATCGGTGTCCCCTACTGACCGTGGGCAGGGCAGGGAATTTTGCGGAGATAAATCTCAATGCTGAACCAGCTGGGACTCGAACCTGGGAACTACAGATTACGAGCCTGGCGCGCTACCGACTGAGCCCCCCCCCCCATCGAATGGGACATTAAGCTGTGGTCCTGTGTACGGGAGAGCCATGCTGATCTGTGCATGTTAAATGGGGTAGCAAGTTAACCCATTAACAATCTGTGTACGTTAAAGAACATGCTTGATGGAAGGCTACCATCTGTCTCCCAACAGCTGTTCAGTGAGCCCCCTCCCCCAACTTTCTCTGAACCCTCAGGATCCTTGTGACCTGGCCATTTAGCCCATTGTGTGCAAAAATGTGCCACTCAGAGGTAAAACAACCAACTGCCATTATTGATAATGAGAGGAAAAAAGATGGCTGAGATAACCATAGACATTAACTTGAGATAGCAAGTAGTCAACCAGGCTGCCAATTTTCCATCAGTCCTGTTATCCCATAGACATTATAGGAAGTCGTTTTGACCACAAATGCTACGTTTTTAATCACATTTACATTACAATCTATGTTAAATTATTTGCATCTTGTGAACTTTAAATAAGTGCAATTATGTCTGGAACATGAAGGAGAAGAGGAAGACGATGAGCTTAGGGACGAAGCATGAGATTATCTCAAGGATCGAAGCTGGTGAAGGTGCGTTAGCTATAGGGTGTACATTTTGAATTAAAGAATCCACGGTGAACCATTCATGCAAAGATGGGGGCCCTAAAGACACCTGTGCAACAGATTAAGTCTGTATGATTGTTTTATAAAAAAAAATTAAATATCTAATGTATGTACCTTTTACAAAAATGTAAACTCACTTCTCCTAAACCTTTGTTTTTTTATCATATTTTATTTGCATTGCTTTATATAATTTACGTAAATGATTAGTTTACTAAAATGTATATAGATGTAATTGCAAGTGATTCTGAAACTTAACCCCTTATTTCCTATTGTTTCTTAAGCTCTGTTTGCATAAATTTAATGTGTGCAAGGCTTTTGGAGTACAGAACCTCATGTAGTGGTGGATCAGGTGTATTTCTATTGAGTAGTGAACAAGAACAGCAGTTGAGTCTTGAAAATAGAAATGTTTATCTTTGGACATCAAGAGAATAATCTCTGCAGAGTCGTCACATTCCAAGTATCTGTAGAGATAAAATGGTAATGAGATCTTTAAAGAAACTACGTTTATTGAGAGAGGAAGTTGTGACAAAATTAAACAGCTCCCTAAACACAGGCATAATGCAAAGACCTGTCCCCCCCCCCCCCCCCCCACACACACACACACACTACTAAAGCCAGAAAATACAGCTGAAGATTTCCCTCAACAGAAGACTATCAGGACAGCAAGTTCAGGATCCATAATCATCAAGCTCAGAGTCTTAATTTCATTTAAGTTGGTATATATGGTCAGCACCAGAACCATATGTGGTTGACCACTTCTCAGCAAGGTAGAAAAAAAAAAATTTAAATTAGCTATATTAAGTCAAAATCAATAGGCCACACTAATCTGGCAGCCCTCCCATTCTGTCCCTTCTACAAGAGAGTATCCCTTTTGAAAGGTGCTAATGGTCTGCACCATGAGAAGATGGATTTGAACTTTAGGTGCTAGGCCTGGCCAGTTCTGTATGCCATCATAGGGAGATAGTGCTTACCTCTCCTCCAGTGTATTCATAGCTATCATTTACAATCTCATTAGGCTTATAGTGTAGTAATATCTCAGCCTGCTGAATTTGTAACCATATTATAATAAGATATTTTATACATTGAATTTTACAGTATTTATAGATAATTACACTCTATTATGTTTTATGGGGCGGGGGTGGCTCAGTCGGTAGCGCGCCAGGCTCGTAATCTGTAGTTCCCAGGTTCGAGTCCCAGCTGGGTCAGCATCGAGATTTATCTCCGCAAAATTCCCCGCCCTGCCCACGGTCAGTAGGGGACACCGATGGGCTTGGAAAGGCCGCCGTCCGTCGGATGGGACGTTAAGCCGTGGCCCCGTGTGCGGGAGAGCCATACCCTGTGCACGTTAAAGAACACGCTGAATGGCCTTGACGGGAGGCTACCATCTGTCTCCCAACAGCTGTTCCAGTGGGTCCCCTCCCCCAACCTTCTCTGAGCCTTTGGGGTCCATGTGACCTGGCCATTTAGCCCATGGTGTGCAAAAAGTGCCGCTCAGGGGTAAAACAACCCAACCTATTATGTTTTATAATGTTTGAAAATATCTCCTGAAAGGTATTAACCATCTGCACCTTCAAAAGGCAGGATTGGAAATTTAGGTGCTATGTCTCTGGTTCTGTGTGTCACGGGAGAGTGATGCATATAACTCTCCTGTGTATGCTTAGCTACCATTTTACAGTCCATAATGCACAAACCTAAAAAGCATTTGATTTTGAATTTATTGAAATATCTGTGATTATGATTCAGCAATCAATGTGGTTTTGGATTCTTCGGTGTGGGGTTTGTGTGAAATCTGTATAACATCTATCTCAGTAAAGAGGATACTTGCCACTGATTCTGATTTTCTTCTACGTATAACCATTTTCTTATGTGAGGGTACAAAGATTACTCAGTCTTTACCCAAATATAGGGGTTGTTTACTTTTCATTTGAACAACCCTTATATAAGCTCACCAGACAAAAAAATGAGTCATCTCCCGCCATAAGAGGATTACATCCCATCTTCCAAGACTACAATTGTCGCGTGCACAGGGCTCAAAGTGTGTTGGATTGACATGATGAGCATTATGAAGCCTTCGAATGTCTTGACTGGCCCGCCAAATCCCCAGATTTGAATCCCGTAGAAAATTTTTGGAACTATTTGGAGAAACGAGTGAAGCGCCGTCTGGCCGAACCGCGGCATTTGCTGCTGGAAGAGTGGATTAATATTGATGTGCACTACATCCGGACACCAGGGCAGGGGTGACTCAGTCGGTAGCGCGCCAGGCTCGTAATCTGTAGTTCCCAGGTTCGAGTCCCAACTGGGTCAGCGTTGAGATTTATCTCCGCAAAATTCCCCGCCCTGCCCACGGTCAGTAGGGGACACCGATGGGCTTGGAAAGGCCGCCGTCCGTCGGATGGGATGTTAAGCCGTGGCCCCGTGTGTGGGAGAGCCATACCCTGTGCATGATAAAGAACACGCTGGATGGCCTTGACGGGAGACTACCATCTGTTTCCCAACAGCTGTTCCAGTGGGTCCCCTCCCCCAACCTTCTCTGAGCCTTCAGGGTCCATGTTACCTGGCCATTTAGCCCATGGTGTGCAAAAAAGTGCCGCTCAGAGGTAAAACAACCCAACCCATCCGCACACTGGTAGCATCCATGCCAGACAGTATTTCAGCTATTCTTCGGTCACACAGAGGTGTTAGTGCTATTAGGTGACATTCAGCCAGGGGTGACTAATTTTTTGTCCAATGAGCTTATATTAGCATTTTGTTCCTCAATGTAGAAAACACTGAATGGGTTAACTTGCTACCCCATTGGTAGTTAATGACTGGTAAATAATTTACTTATATATATAGAGAAAGAATGGCAGAGGAGAAATATATTTATATGTAGTTAATATTGAGATTAATATGTAGTATCTAAACTGAAGCATTATTACCATTTCAGTGGAGATGTATCTAGAATTAGCTTGTTGTGCAGCTGTTCCAGGTGGAGGAAGAAATAAAGAGTATGCTTTGCATTTGCTCCATATTTGCAAGGGTAGAATTCAGGTTAGTTATTAAAAAAAATTTGCTATGTGTAATAGTTAATGTATATATAGTATATACAGGGTGAATCTGAAAAAGTGAGCAAAACTTTACGGGGTGGTAGAACGCAGCTATACGAGCAATATTCGTCATAGAATGTATGGTCGGAACGCAAGCGGTGAGAAGTTAAAAGGTAGTTTTCCACTGTCACATTTAAAGAATGAACACAAGAAGGAGAGGAGATACTTCAGAAAACATTTTATTAACAGGAATGTAATTGAGGTACATTCTCAAAGAAATTGCTCAAAAGAGCTGCCGCCAGCTGTAATGCAGGCTTCACACCTGCGGGATAGGGACCGACGCACATTTGCGAAGACACCAGGCACCTTTTATACCATTTCCAACGCCACCTAGCGGCTCGCCGTTTGCGTTCTGACCATACATTCAATGACGAATATTGCTCGTATAGCTGCGTTCTACCACCCCGTAAAGTTTTGTCCACTTTTTCAGATTCACCCTGTATATATAATTAGTGAATTTTGTTTATAAAAAGATCTGTGCATTTATTGCTGAATATTTCAGCTTCCATTACTTTTTAAGTAATAATTGTTGAAATTGAAGTAATTAATGTTGAAAGTCGTAATTTAAGATATATTTTTGTGGGTCTTTAATCTGTTTTCACTCCCACATTTATATAAAATGTTCTAGAAGTTTCAGAGCTAAATTAATTTTTAGTAACAATATTTGTGCATATGAAAATAACTGCTATTAGGTCATATTTGATTAAGATATTTTCCAAAGGGAACATTCCTTCCCTCATGAAAGTTAATTTCTTCTGACATCAAAATAGAAATATTTTATGTATGCTATTTTATCTGTAGCCTCTGTCATTTATAATCACAAATCCATTTGTTTCTCAGCTATATAGTTTATAGAAATATCAAAGTTACACTCTACATTTTTATGTCTATTTTGTAATTATCATTTTTGGTCATTTAAGATATGATTTAAGGTATTACTAGTAATAGTTATGCTTCATCATTATCAATATTTGATATTGCCTAAAAGGCTCTTTCAGTCTATGAGGGGGCGGGGGTGACTCAGTCGGTAGCGCGCCAGGCTCGTAATCTGTAGTTCCCAGGTTCGAGTCCCAACTGGGTCAGCGTTGAGATTTATCTCCGCAAAATTCCCCGCCCTGCCCACGGTCAGTAGGGGACACCAATGGGCTTGGAAATGCCGCCGTCCGTCGGATGGGACGTTAAGCCGTGGCCCCGTGTGCGGGAGAGCCACACCCTGTGCACGTTAAAGAACACGCTGGATGGCCTTGACGGGAGGCTACCATCTGTCTCCCAACAGCTGTTCCAATGGGTCCCCTCCCCCAACCTTCTCTGAGCCTTCGGGGTCCATGTGACTTGGCCATTTAGCCCATGGTGTGCAAAAAAGTGCCGCTCAGAGGTAAAACAACCCAACGTTAAAGAACACGCTGGATGGCCTTGACGGGAGGCTACCATCTGTCTCCCAACAGCTGTTCCAGTGGGTCCCCTCCCCCAACCTTCTCTGAGCCCTCAGGGTCCATGTGACCTGGCCATTTAGCCCATGGTGTGCAAAAAAGTGCCGCTCAGAGGTAAAACAACCCAACTCAGTCTATGAGTAATAATGTTATTATTTTATACAGGTGATTTATTTGAAAATTTTGGTTTCCTTTATAGGTTTACATTCTACATCTGTACCCTGTTGACTTATTTATTGGGTGTTACTTTTTATTTTTATCTAGGAATATTTATTATTGAGCAATAAGGTCTAACAATTTCTTTGTTGGAAGAAAGTTTTCACTGTTACATATGTTAATTACATATTACATATGTTAATTACATTAGTCTTATTGACTAATGTTAAATGTTTTCCTAGTACAAGGTTGTTGTCTTTAATCTTACTACTTAATTAATAATTAAACCAGTCATTGCTTCAGACTTTCCTTTTTTTTATAGTATTAGCCGTCCCATGGCCAAGTGGTTAGCACGCTTGGCTAGTGATCTATGGTACCTGGGTTCGAGCCCTGGGTTAAGGCATGGACGTTTGTGCTGTTTTTCTGCTGAGGTCTTGCCATCCTCACAGACCTTCTACTGTGGCATATAAACTGACAGGCTCCTGTCAGACCTCTGTGGCAAGCAGCTGCTTGAGGGGGGATTTATTTTATTTTATTTATTATTTAAAGTTTAATGTAATGCATTAATAAATGCCTTTTTTTTTTTGTCTTTAGGATGCAATATTGACCTTAATGGAATCTTGTCCTGAACTTCCTTCAGGTCATCCACTACTGACTTACCAATATTCAGGTATTGAAAATTATTTATCTTTTTCATTTAGCTGTGTATCTTTCCAAAGCTAAAATGCAAACTTGAATGGGCTGGGGTGGCTCAGTCAGTAGCATGTCAGGCTAGTAATCTGCAGTTCCCAGGTTTGAGTCTCACCTGGGCTAGCATTGAGTTTTTTCTCCACAAAACTCTCCACCCTACCCACGGTCAGTAGGGAACACTGATGGGCTTGGAAAGGCTGCCATACAGCCATGGCCCACATGTAGGAGAGCTATACCCTGTGCATGTTAAAGAACATTTTGGATGGTCTTGACCAGAGGCTACCATCTGTCTCCAAACAGCTGTCCATTGGGTCCCTACCACAATCTTCTTTGAGCCCTCGGGATTCTTGCTACCTAGCCATTTAGCCTATTACATATAAAAAAATGCTTCTCAGAGGTGAAACAATCCAACCAATACAAAATAATTTTTTGTAAAAATAAACCTTAATCATAAAGTTTGCTGATTTGAAAAAATTAAATAAATGAAGGTTTGAGTAATGAGCAAAATATTATGAATTATATATATATTAAAGTAATGAAATACTACAGAAAATACAGAAAAATTATTCTTTCAGAATTTTTACTGAATTTAAAATGTAAACAATAATTAAAACATTGGAATTTTCTTAAATAAAATTTTGCAACTTTTTTAATGTTTTTTTTTTAATTTTTGCTATTATTTTCACTCTCTATTTAAATGTCTTTCTTTTGGTATATAACATGACCTGTTTCTCTTGGGTTTTTTTAAATCTAAAGTTGATTTGTTTATATGACTTGACTGCCAAGCTTGGACTTTTCTCAAATTATAGCAATATGAAAAAGATTTGAAAATAAGAGTAGTTTTCTTGATTTAAATAAAAAATTATTTCTCTGTTATTTAGAAATTATTACCCTTTCTACTCAAATGCAGTATAATTATTTTTGTCTATTGGTGTTTTTTAAATAAATTTTTATTAGCATTGACAGTTGCATTTATTTATTACATGTCTCTATAAAATCCCTATTAAACAAAACTAGTCATTTTTTTTTTGATAAATATTTTATTTTCAGAAAAATCCAGAATTAAATGATGATCGATTGGGCATACAACATGCCATAGTCCCTTCATAAGTTATTTGGAGGGGGAATTCTATAGTTCAGTTTTTCAGGCCTGGCATGGTAACCTTTGATTGTAATAGATTACAAAAAAGATAATCACAATTTTAACAAAAAAAAAACTTCTTCATACAACTGTTGTTATATTTTCTTGTCCACTTTGTTAACCCCTGCATTAGTGAATGGTCAACAATTGTAGTTCACACATATTGCCTTATAACACTGAATAGTTAGTTGAGAAAAAAGAATTTCTACTGCTGTGGAAAATAAACCCAAAGCCTTCTTGAAACCTGTAAAATGGTCTTCCTGTTGATCTATCCTAGCCCAATTAAATTCCAACTAACAGGAGATTATGAGCTTGATTTCTCATTCAAGAGGTTCTCTTGGTGTCAATATAACAACAGAATGCAGGAACACCAAAATGATATCACAAAAATTCCAAATACAGCATTAGCGCAAACAATATTAAATAATAAAATAGAACTTAAAAATATAGATTTTAAACCATTATCAGCTCCACATTCAAAATTTCAACTGCTTTATGCAGAAAAATTAATTTTCACGCATTTAAACAAATTATGCAACACAGAGATCCCCCCATACCATCAGCATGGAATCTTCTGCTGCATCACCAGTCTTACACACACCCTTGTATGCACGATCGTACCACCGATGACGCAATCAACAGTACAGATATATAGCGGAGAGTTTACTTATAACACACAGAGCCTGAGGAAGCCATATGTGGGAAGTACGGGGAAACGCGTCGCTCTAGTTAACACCAGAGAGTACTGTGGCCTTAACTTTTAAATGCTTTTAATAGTTATGAGTTTGACTATTCGATGATTGTTAAAGTGTTGATTTTAATTTGAAACCTAACACCTGAGGATAGTGCAAAATGGTTGAAACTCTCCTACCAAAGTAAGCACTTCAAACTTATCATAATGTGATTGAATTATAACATCAATGATATGTACTTGAAGCCTGTTTCCATCATGTTATGAAGAGGTTCGAAAATCAGTTGAGGTCCAAAATTGTGTAATGACAATAATTCACAAATAACGTAGTATAAGTAACATCAATAATGTGGTTGTTGGTAATCACATTTAAACTTGTACCTATTTGGAAGCAAGTATTGTCAAAACAACTGGGCATAACTGCCCTATAACAGAACTGTATCTTATGTGCTTCACGTAAGTTTAGAAAATAGCAGCCTTTTGACATCTTTTTGACCTCACCATGCCTTTAATAACAATAAGTGATGTGCAGCTTCAGTGGACTGGTAGCCATGGATTTGTTATCTACATCATCTAAGTAATACAACATCTACTGAATGTAAGTTAAAATTAAGATATCACACAGCTAGAGAAATAATAAGATTTATTCACGATTATGCTGTGAGGGAGAGTTTAAAGCATTTAAAAGCATGGTTTTTGAGAGCAAATCTCAAAGCTAAGAGAGTGCTTTACATTGTGTAGCCAATTATAAGATTTACCTTATAATTACCCATAGATTTTTTATACAACTTGTCTATGTAGCTCTTGTCGCCTAAGAGCCGCTAGAACGAAATATATAGATAAGACATATTTACCAAAAATTTCTGGTACAGTTGCACTTTGTAAATATTTGCGCAAGTAACACCTATGGACTGTACAAACGGAAATAAGAAAACGGTGTAATACAAACTGGTCTAGAATATGACTTCAAGATCGAAAAGAGCCGGGACTGTCCTACTGCAATTACACCAGCATAACAACAACTGTTTGAGAAACCCAAAAACTGGACTGGTAGCCTTATTAACGATCTGCAAATATTTGCAAAGTGCAACTGTACCAGAAATTTTTGGTAAATATGTCTTATCTATATATTTCGTTCTAGCGGCTCTTAGGCGACAAGAGCCACATACACAAGTTGTGTAAAAAATCTATGGGTAATTATAAGGTAAATCTTATAATTGGCTACACAATGTAAAGCACTCTCTTAGCTTTGAGATTTGCTCTCAAAAACCATGCTTTTAAATGCTTTAAACTCTCCATCACAGCATAATCGTGAATAAATCTTACTATCTACTGAATGTATGTACCACCATGAGGTGATGACCATCGCAGATGTACCAGCCATCAACCTACTGGTAATTACTTTCTGTCTTGATATTTGCCTTTGAGATAGCTAACAAAAGTTATATAGTAGAGTTATGTAATATTTAAGATAGTAATTACGGAGTAGATAATAGCAGAATATTGGGCTATAGCCAATGTTGTAAGCAATCATTATTGCATAAACTAATTGCATTCCTCATGACTTGAGATTTTAGAGATTTTAATAACTTTAATGTAACAGCACTTTCGTGTTTTATTAAATTAAATTTAATTGGAAATGTGACAGAACAATTTCAAGTTTTTTTGTAGTTGGCATGCAGATATACAGTTTTATCAGTGAGAAATTCCACAATGGTAACTCACAGGTTCTTTGCCTTCCAAAAATTTAAGAGTTAATATTAGTCCTATCTTAATGTTGTTGAATTTTTCACTGATAATACTGTATATGTATGCTTGACTGTGCTGTCCCGTGGCCGAGTGGTTAGCACGCTTGGCTACTGATCTAAGGGACCTGGGTTCGAGCCCCGGATTAGGCATGGATGTGTGTGTCATTTTTCTGCTGAGGTCCTGCCATCCTCTCAGATCTCCTACTGTGGCATATAAACTGACAGGCTCCTGTCAGACCTCTGTGGCAAGCAGCTGCTTGAGGGGGTATTTATTTATTTTTTTTTATGCTTGACTGTAAGAAAAAAACAAATTTGTGTCGAAATTGTACTGTTCTATTTCTGATAAATACATAACGCTATGAGTGCTCCTGATTTTGGAATTAAATTTATAGAACCTCATTAGCTGGATTTAAACTAGTGTGGGATAGCAAAATAGAAATAGGCCTAATGTGTTATAAGAAAGTTGTGGATTTCGCTCCCACTATGGCCAAAACTTTTTTTTTTTCTGCTAACTCTTCAGTTGCTCTAACTGAATAGTATTATCTTGGTTACTAGTCTAAATTTCTCACAGATATGTTAGTTTGAAGCATGTTTAACATAAAATTGTTTGAGAAATGCTTTGATTTTATGTATTTATAGATTGTGAAATGTAACATTTTTCTTTATAGAAAATGATCGATGGAATCCAGAGGAAATTGAAGCTTATCATCAGGGTTTAATAAGATGTGATAAAGACTTTTTTAGCATTGCCAAAGAAGTAAGATAACTCTTCTGTTCTTTCAAATATGTTACAAAATTTTGATTAAAGTTCAATAACTCCTATAGTTGTGTATATGTTAGAATTTGTCAAATTCTGTTTTCAAAATCAATATTTTGAAATCAGTGATAAAGATAAATTAATCACAGAAACTGATTTGGGTAATTTATATTTAAAAATATGGTGAACATCTGCTGTTGTGCAATGGAAAGCTACATTCATAGCTTTCTAAATTTGAAAAATAATCTTTATATGGAAATATGCTACTGGAGATAGTTAAATATTTCCAGCAGAGCTTTGAAAATTTTGATTTTCAGCAGTATTAATTTAGTATTTAAAGAGTTGTAAAGGAGGAACATTTATCAAAAACACTGCTCATTCTGAATGTTTTCAGAAAAAAAAGATGACAAAGAATTTTGAATTATTATACAGACCTAAAAGAATACTTATTTTAGTAAATGGTTCAATGTAATGGTTATTATTTATTCTTCAATTAACTTTTCATATTAATTCTTATGATATGTAACATTAATATTGGTGGCGGGGGGGGGGGGGGGTGCTCAGTTGGTAGCATGACAGGCTCATAATCTGCAGTTCCCGGGTTCGAGTCCTGCCTGGGTTAGCATTGAGATTTATCTCCGCAAAATTCCCCGCCCTGCCCAAGGTCAGTAGGGGACACCGATGGGCTTGGAAATGCCGCTGTCCATTGGATGGGACGTTAAGCAGTGGCCCAATGTGCTGGAGAGCCATATCTTGTGCACATTAAAGAACACACTGAAGGCTACCATCCTTCTCCAAACAGCTGTTCCAGTGGGTCTCCTCCCCCAACCTTCTCTGAGCTTTTGGGGTCCATGTGACTTGGCCATTTAGCCCATGGTGTGCAAAAAAGTGCCACTCAGAGGTAAAACAACTCAATATTAATATCAGTTATTCCAGCTTCTGTGACTTAAATACCTGATGAATATTGTTGAACACCAAGAATCAGAAAACTAGGATTTGAACATATGTTTTGTGATATTTTCCATAAAGAGCTTTTTATTTCAAGTTATAGTACTTTAAATGTGGCTTTTAATTGGTATAACATGATTTTTTTTATGTGTGTAGAATCTAAATATACACTATTGCTCAAAATTAAAGACTACGTACATAACTCGGAGTGGTTTCCAATAAATGCAAGTAAGTATTGTATAGAAAGTAGTGTTACATAGCTAACGAAAAGTATAGGATAATGATGAGATTGTGCAACATGCATGAGTGTATTGTGTGATAGTATGAGTTCCCATAATGGAGGTGATGGAATTAAAGGACAGGATGTGCTAATGAAACATATGATCTCAGACAACCATATAACTCATGCAACACATTCCCATAATATTGACCAAACTGTTGAGGTTTTGTAGTAGTAAAGCCTACTTCTCCACAACAGGAGATCTGAGTTCATGGAAGGTTTTGTGAGGGAGGTTGGTTGTTTGACTCTGGGTGCAAGTTTGTCTGCATTTTGCCAGCAAGAAACGTGGCAAAGTGCTTACAAGTTAGGTGCATGAAGACAAAAAAGAATTTAATTCAGGTCAAAGATTTAAAGTTGATAATACTTACAGAACTTTTATAAGAAAGTTAAAAGAATGGATATTTTCTTTGATGTACACTCCATGATAATTGAAAATGACCCCCCCCCCCCCCATGTTGTCAATGGGAAACTAACTTCAAAACTCTCTAACTTCTAAAATAATGTACGAAAAATGTGCTGAAGTACATTGTACGAAAAATGTGATTGAAGATGATAGTAAAACCACAGAGTTACCTGTTGCTTTGAAATCAATAAATCAATAAGCAGTTTTGTAAAAAATGAGTTTTGTTGACGTGGGATTTGAACTCACGTCTCTGCAAATTCATGCCAAAGTGTGACATGAATTTGGAGAGACATGGGTTCAAATCCTGCAAAATCAACAGGAAACTGTAAATTTACTATTTATTGGCATTATGTTATTTTTCTGGTTTGAATGTTTTTATATATTGTGCAAATAATGTATACTTTTATTACCACTTTTAGTAAAGTGGAATAACATAATTTGTTTTTACTCCTAGATTCCAGCAAAAACAGTTAAACAGTGTATTCAGTTCTATTATTTATGGAAGAAGGTGTGCCCAGATGAATACAAAAGGATTCGTTTAATTAGGAGAAGAAAGGAACAAGAGAGCCTATTTTACAATTTGAGATCTAAAGAGCCATCAGATAATAATGAAGAAAAAAGGGAGAATCACACTTTATCACCTGGGGATGATGCTGAAGCGAATATTACAGAAGTATTAAAATTATTAATAATTTAAATAAAATTAATAATAATAATAATAATAATAATAATAATAATAATAATAATAATAATAATAAAATTATTTAAAATTAATAAATTAATAATTAATTAAATATTTAAACTTGTCTGCCACTTGATAAGAATTATCTGTTGCAATCTTTCCAATTTCCATAAGCTCAATATTTTTTTAATTAGCCAAATAACTTTATTCATTGCATATTTCTTATATTCTTCGTGTCATTTTCCCAATGTATAAGGTTTGTTCAAATGAAAAGTGAATAACCTCAGCATCTTGGTAATGGACTGATCTTTGTGCCCTCAGACAGGGAAATGGACATATACAGGGTGAATCTGAAAAAGTGGGCAAAACTTTACGGGGTGGTAGAACGCAGCTATACGAGCAATATTCGTCATAGAAAGTATGGGCGGAACGCAAACGGTGAGCCGCTAGGTGGCGTTGGAAATGGTATAAAAGGGTCGGTCCTCGCACCCAACGGCATTTCTACCGTGGATTGCCGAGAGGATGGCTGGTTATACTAACCACGAAATGGTGGATATGCACTTGAAAAGCCTAATCTACGAGTGCCCCATTGAAACCGATATGGATCTAGTCGCCAGGATCGCCGTTGTTGCCGGCGATATTCGGGAAATGCCTGATGTCTTCGCAAATGTGCGTCGGTCCCTATCCCGCAGGTGTGAAGCCTGCATTACAGCTGGCGGCAGCTCTTTTGAGCAATTTCTTTGAGCATGTACCTCAATTACATTCCTGTTAATAAAATGTTTTCTGAAGTATCTCCTCTCCTTCTTGTGTTCATTTTTTAAATGTGACAGTGGAAAACTACCTTTTAACTTCTCACCGCTTGCTTTCCGACCATACATTCTATGACGAATATTGCTCGTATAGCTGCGTTCTACCACCCCATAAAGTTTTGCCTACTTTTTTAGATTCACCCTGTATAGAAGAAACTCATCAGCACCAGAATTAGTTGCAAGTATTGTCAGGATTATGATAAGATGTGTGGATTCCAGACAAATCTCGCATTGGAAGCATCAAAAGTTAAATAGTGACATTTTAATTATGACTGTCAGGATTTGCTGTTGATTGAATTTCTAGACCATGGTGACACTATCAACTTGCAATAAAACTTTTGAACTATTTAAAGCAGGCAATAAAAGTGAAGCTGCCAAGATTTTGAGCAAGGTTGTTTTGTTGCATGACAGTAGTCATCCCCCACACTGCCCAGTTAAGAATAACAACATTGAATGGTAACATTGGAAGTATCTGGAACATCATCCCTACAATTCTGACCTCTCTCCATGTGAGTTTCACTTTTTCAGTCCTCTAAAAAATGGCCAGGAAAAGGTGGAAGTTCAAGTTGGTCAAAAAGGTGCAATTCGTGGTCACGGGGTATCGTATTAACTTCATGCTGTGATAAAAAATCTCACAGATATGGATATCATCTATAGATATATAAATCCTTTATGCTTTATTTCAAACTTGTCCACTTTTCATTTGAATGAACCTTAAATATGTTTATAAAATGTTTTGCTTAATACAGTAGTTTAAAGAACTTGTTTGGATTATTAGTAATTTCCGTGATTATTTTTATCTTTTAATTGCATTGCATATTTTATGTTTATAAAATATTTCAGCTGTCTCCTAGATTTCAATGCATGATTGCATAATGTGCCAGGTGTTACTTTTTGAGCTAAGACTGCAGTGGTGTGCATTTAAATGTTAGATCTGCCATGGTAGTGAAACAGTTATTTACAGCCCTTTAAAATTTTAAATACCTTCCTCCAGGGAAAAAAAAAATTGTATTGCTATAGAAAATTCAAAATATTTCAGAAATAACAAATGATGTGAATCAAAAATTTTTTTATGGATTAATTTTGTTAGAGAAGTATTTACAATTTTTATGAGCTTCTCAATTTTGCACAGAAATGATTATTTTGTTTGCAAGAAGAAAACCTATGTGGCTCAATGGAAGATGTTTTACCCTTGTCTATTGTTTGTATTCCAATGCATGACAGGGTTCTTTTATTCATCCAGAGATCTTTTTCAAACAGTGAATGATCTGTAAATGATAGCTAGGTAGTCACTGGAAGGAGAGCTATGCACCAATCGCCTGTGATGATGCATAGAATCAGCCAGGCCTAGCACCTGATGTCCGACCCCGCCTTCTCGTGGTGCAGGCTGTTAGTACCTTTCAAAAGAGATACTCTTTTGTGGAAGTGAACAGAAGAGCAGGGCTACCAGATTAGTGTGGCCTACTAATCTGGACAACCGTGGCTACTTTTCTTTTTTCCTACCTTCCTGGTGCTGACCATATGAACTTACTGGACTGGATTATGGATCCTGAATTTGCTACACTGGTGGGCTTCTGTGGAGGGAAAATCTTCCGCTGCATTTTCTTTTTGTTTGTGGGTTGACCGCTCTAAATGAATAGATTCACAGAATACGTTTTATCAGCTGGTGGATAATCCTGAGCAGAGGTCAGCGCAGGCACCTAAACTCTTTGCTTCTATTGGCATCGTCAAATTCTACATTGGAGGAAGTCTTCCAGTGTAGATGGCTTCAGCCTTTAGTGGTGGGGGAACAGGTCTTTGCCCCATGTCTGCAATTAGGGGGCTGTTTGATATTGTCGGCATTCCCTCTCTCAATAAACATAGTTTCTTTAAACATCCCACTAACCATTTTCTCTCCGTAGGTAGTTGGAATGTGAGGACTCTGCACAGAGCTTTTTCTCTTGATGTCCTCATACAAGAATTCCACCGTTATAATTTAGATATTCTCAGCTTGCAAGAGACCAGATGACAGATAAAGGTCAGATTCTTAAAAATAATCTTAAATTTCTCTTTTCAGGGAAGGACGACAATAAGCATCACCAAGGCGTGGGTCTGCTTCTCAGCAGACACGCTAGCGATGCTCTTCTAGGATATGAGTGCATTAATGAAAGGTTTCTTACAGCAAAATTTCAAACAAGCGTTAAAGACTTGAATGTTATCTGCTGTTATGCCCCCACTGAGGATGCCGATGAGGATGAGAAGGATAGGTTTTATGAACAATTTCAGGATATTTTGAATTCTGTCAAGAAAGGAGATATTACCCTTGTTCTTGGTGACTTCAATGCCAAAGTTGGTACTGACTCTGACCTTTGGGGAGGAGTAATAGGCCCTTTTGGTATTGGTAGCTGCAATGGAATATTGTAAAATTGAAATATATAATATTGAAATTTCAATATCAAATTCATTTACAATGACTTGTGTCCTGTGATTTTTGCTGCACTCGGCCAGGATTCCAAGTGAGAGAAGAGGAAATAATTTTCTCAACTCTTCAAATTCCAAAAAAAAGGCCAAATAAACAAGTCTAAATTCTGTAAAAATATCCAATTTCAAGAATTTTAGTGTTAGGTTCCAAGGTGATATTTTAATTCTAGGAGTAGGGTGATTCAGCAAAGTTTTATATTGAAATTTTCACTGGTTAATATTTCAATTGATGTTTTTAAAAATTTTCTTTCTTACTCAGATGTTTTACCTTTATATAATATGTGTTGTGCTCAACATTTTCCCCTTCTTGACAGGGTTCACAGAGGGGAGAGTTTACTTTTTTAATGACAAATAAAGTATGATCTGCAATTAGTCATCAGATTTAATACACTTGTTTGCTGAAAACTTGTTTTAGGAATTTTTTAATTTTAATTATAAATAAATAAATAAAATAAATACCCCCTCAAGCAGCTGCTTGCCACAGAGGTCTGACAGGAGCCTGTCAGTTTATATGCCAGAGTAGAAGGTCTGTGAAGATGGCAGGACCTCAGCAGAAAAACAACACACACATCCATGCCTTACCCGGGGCTCGAACCTAGGTCCCTTAGATCAGTAGCCAAGCGTGCTAACCACTCGGCCATGGGATGGCTTAATTTTAATTTTGAAGCCATATTTTACTAAAAATAAAGCAACTAATTTAAAGAGTACATTGTTTGAAAAATAAGTTTTTCCATCTTTTTTAGGACCTTGCAGAACAAGAATCTTTAATGAATGGCCAGATTCCAGCTCAGAGATGTCTAGATGTGACAAGAACTACCCTTTCTGGAAATGCAGCTAATTCAGCATCAAATGTGTACAATGGTTCAAGTGTTCCATCTTCCACTTCTGCATATGAATTTCCTCTTGAGCCCCCAGATGAATTTCCCTGTAAAATTTGTGGAAAGTAAGTGTTTAAAGACTATAACTTTTTTTCAGTTTTACAATTTAAATAGTTATCTTTATATAATATACAATGGGTGATCCAAAAGTATTCAGAGTGAGGCATTGAAATGGAATAGGGTAAACCCACCTCTCGTAATATTTGCTCTCACTTTTGAAATAGTTCCCTTGGGCATGTATTATGTAAAATGGTTCCAGCATTATTTTTATTAATCCTGAAGCAAGCCACAGTCTTCTTTTCAGATCGTGTTCAGTCCTCACGTCAGATTTTTTTAAAAATTTAATCAATGGCTTTGAATCTTATTCCTTTTAATGGAATCTTCAACTTTGAGAACAGGAATAAGTCATGGGAGACATATCTGGAGTGTATCATCTTCTACCCATTGGAAAAGTTTCTGAGACTGCTGCAAGTTATTTTTTTATGAGATTCCTCAAAATAAATTTTACAAATCTTCCCATATTTCCAAATCGTCTTTTAAAATCCACTGGCTATATATACTATATATACCATACCCAATGTTGAGGTTTCTACTATCTCTCAAATCATGAGATGTCTGTATGGTTCAGTTTTTCCTTGAACGTGAACTACATCATTCATGTGCAATGTGGATGGGGGGACCACACCAATTAAGCAGCTACCACAGATAGACAATTTTCATATACAGGGTGATTCAAAACTTATCGTTCAAATTTCGTGGGGAGGTAGGGAATACGTCAGGAAACCGATTTCACATAGGAAAGTATGTACGCATGCGTATGTAGAGGGCGCTGTGTGTACCCAACCAGTGTACAGCTCGCCCGACCACTCCCGCTGCCATCAGTGTACGAGCTGACTTACTAGTGATAAGATGAATCGTTTTACGCATCAAGACGATGCATCTGTCGATCCGACTTTTTTTACACATCCGTCGACAGTGAAATGGACCTTGTCGCACGAATAGTGGCCGCCGCAGTCATTGTCCGTGATATGCCAGGCGTTTTTGAAAATGTTCGGCGGTCAATGCAACGGCGCTGTGAATCCTGTGTCCGTGTAAATGGTCGCAATTTTGAGCACCTACTGTAAACCTGTACTTTACCTTGTTGGAATAAAAGTCACATTCGTTACCACTTAACTGTACTCTTTCCTCATGTTCACTTTACTTGGCCATTTTGTTCATGTAGATGACGTTTGCGGACATACTTTCCTATGTGAAATCGGTTTCCTGACGTATTCCCTACCTCCCCACGAAATTTGAACGATAAGTTTTGAATCACCCTGTATATACATTGTGGCACAGAAACAATGCTACTACTTCTGCCAAGTACTGGCCTAATTTTGTTCAAAATAATATATAACTATAACTCTAAAATTATAGGTAGGTATTTTTTTTAATGCCAGCAGTTAATTTTAGATTATTTTAAAATATTCTGATATAAAATAAATAATAAATACCCCCTCAAGCAGCTGCTTGCCACAGAGGTCTGACAGGAGCCTGTCAGTTTATATGCCAAAGTAGAAGATCTGAGAGGATGGCAGGACCTCAGCAGAAAAACGACACATACATCCATGCCTCACC
>JAWZYU010000803.1:0-73000 GCA_038380435.1 Ryuthela nishihirai
AACCTATATATATATATCACATTAAATTTTGTATTCATAAATGACATTTATCGATAAACACAAAAAAATGACATAAACAATATCAGAAATCTTATAAAATTATAAACATTTTACTGGGAAATCGACTTTTGAGCTCTCACGGCGTACCCCAAAAATTTTTACCGCGTACCCCACGTTGAGAACCCCTACTACAGATCATTTTTACTAAACTAAGTCAGCTCCGAAAATGGGAGGAAATACTGCAAACGCTATCATCTTTAAAGCATTGCGTCTTTATATTTTTTTTTCATCATTGTCTTAGAAAAATGTTTGAATCAGTGCAATTGTGTATATTTAGCTTTTCCCTTATTTTTTTTTGCTCTTTTTTAAAAACGAGAACTCAATATCAATCGGTGATTTCTGTAGTAAATTGATTAAAGTACTGATAAGCAAGTTGGGTTGGGTTATTTTACCTTTGAGCGGCACTTTTTTGCACACCATGGGCTAAATGGCCAGGTCACATGGACCCCGAAGGCTCAGAGAAGGTTGGGGGAGGGGACCCACTGGAACAGCTGTTGGGAGGCAGATGGTAGCCTCCCGTCAAGGCCATCCAGAGTGTTCTTTAACGTGCACAGGGTATGTCTCTCCCGCACACGGGGCCACGGCTTAACGTCCCATCCGACGGACGGCGGCCTTTCCCCAAGCCCATCGGTGTCCCCTACTGACCGTGGGCAGGGCGGGGAATTTTGCGGAGATAAATCTCAACGCTGACCCAGCTGGGACTCGAACCTGGGAACTACAGATTACGAATCTGGTGTGCTACCGCCTGACCCCTTCCCACTCTCCTTATTAAACTAACAGCTTCTTGTCAGACCTCTATGACATGCAGCCACTTGAGGAATAATTTTCTTTTACATATCATAAATGAATTCTAATAAATGAATAATAAAATAGTTCGATTTAATGAAAGTTGAAAAGTGCCAAAGATTTTTCGTACGAATGTTGACATCAATATCATTTCTGAATTGTAAATACACAGAATTGCCTCATTGACAAAAAAAAAATCAGTAAGTAGTTTTGTGAGAAAAGTGAGTTTAGCCGATGCGCGGGATTCGAACCCACGTCTCGACAGATTCATGCCAGAGTGTTCTAACCACTAAACTAACACTGGCTCATATTATTTATCCACGTAATCCGGTGTTAGTTTAGTGGTTAGAACACTGGCATGAATTTGCAGAGATGTGGGTTCGAACCTGGGAAACATTTTGCTTACAAAACTATTTATAAATGTCATTACTATTTATGGTCCTATTCACTCATCGTTGTAAATACCTCGTTGCAATTAAATCTAATGATATTAAATGACAATTATAATAAATTAAATTAAATATATAAATATTTAAAAAATCTTTTATCATATTTGTATGTATATGTTTCGCCAGTAAACATAAAAATGGAAAAAAAATACCCAGATTACTTCAAATCTTTATAAATGGCATAAAATATTGAAAATATTGAATTTATATTTTTTGATTGCTGTTCAAACTTTTTGCTCAAATTATTTCTTCCATGATTACTTTAAAAATGCTTAATGCGTTTAAATTGTTGCCAAAAATGACTGATCAAATATATAAGTAATAAATTCCACAGGCGAGTTTCTAAACTCTTGTGGATTTCCATAAATTTCCATTTAGAATATTTATGCCCACTTAGCTAGAGAAATGCAATCAAATGTATTATTTAGTAAGAAAATAAATATTGTATGTTAGAGTTTTCAGGGTCTAAGGTCCGTGAAAAATGCTACATAGGGGCGTATATAAAGGGAAGGATCGAGGGTTTCAACTCCCACCCCTAAATGCATGCGTTTAAACTTATATTTTGAATTTTTTGTTTTGCTTTTGAGCCATTTAGTAACTTTTAGCCGAGTGGTTAGCGTGCTTGGCTACTGATCTAAGAGACCTGGGTTCGAGCCCCGGGTAAGGCATGGACGTTTGTGTTGTTTTTCTGCTGAGGTCCTGCCATCCTCACAGACCTTCTACTATGGCATATAAACTGACAGGCTCCTGTCAGACCTCTGTGGCAAGTAGCTGGGTGGGGGAAGGGTATTTATTTATTTATTTTTATTTAATATTTAGTTATTAATTACTATTTTTAATTAAAAAAAATTCAAATCTCCCCTAAACTTATTTCTAAAGAAACCACTGATATATATATATATATTTTTTTTTTTTTTTTTTTGGGGGGGGGGGGGCAAGTATTCAAAACCCTGCTTTACTTTGAAGTTTCAAAAAATCTTGCCTGCTGACTGATATTATGTAGTCATTCAGTAGGTACAGTCGCTCAAAAAATATCCGAACATTATGGTTGATTACAGAATTCAGAAAAAATATCTGGCAACAATTTTTTTTAATTAGTGATCTGGCAACTTTCGTATATATTTTTAGGAATTAGTGATCTGGCAACCTTCGTGTACGTACACGAAGGTTGCCAGATCACTAATTTTTAAATATCCGAACACTATGGTTGATTACAGAATTCAGAAAAAATATCTGGCAACGTGTACGTACACGAAGGTTGCCAGATTACTAATTTTTTAAAATATTGTTGCCAGATATTTTTTCTGAATTCTGTAATCAATTATAGCGTTCGGATACTTTTTTGAGCGACTGTAGGTGGTCATATTATTTTGATACTAGATCGTGTGGGCTCACTCAGGGAAATATTGAGCGTGTGCAGTTACCGTTCACAGCAAACTGGAGCGTGTGCAGTATCTGCACACGCTCCAGTTTGCTGTGAACGGTAACTGGAGCGTGTACAGTTGCTGTACACGCTGCAGATATTTTTCCTGAATTCTGTAATCACGTGACACGAAGGTTGCCAGATCACTAATTTCTAAAAAAATCGTTCCCAGATATTTTTTCTGAATTCTGTATTCAACCATAGTGTTCGGATACTTTTTTGAGCGACTGTAGGTGGTCATATTATTTTGATACTAGATCGTGTGGGCTCACTCACGGAAATATTGAGCGTGTGCAGTTACCGTTCACAGCAAACTGGAGCGTGTGCAGTAACTGCACACGCTCCAGTTTGCTGTGAACGGTAACTGGAGCGTGTACAGTTGCTGTACACGCTCCAGATATTTTTCCTGAATTCTGTAATCACGTGACACGAAGGTTGCCAGATCACTAATTTCTAAAAAAAAATCGTTGCCAGATATTTTTTCTGAATTCTGTAATCAACCATAGTGTTCGGATACTTTTTTGAGCGACTGTACCTCATCAGTAGAACACCTGATACGCATACGCTATGAAAAGTTTGTGGGTTCGTATTAAAGTACTCAAGATAAATTTTCCTGTATAATGAATTTTGCAATTAATCGTGATTTCTTAGTATTAGCATTTCCAATGCATTCCGTCCCATATATCTGTAACACATAAACAATACCCCCAGTTAATAAATCTCTAAATGCAACTTGATTTAGGAAGTCACATTAAACTTTAAAAATAAAAATAATGCCACATATAATGGCTTACCTTTCAACTCCGGCAATTGACTATCCACTTGACTATCAGTTGAGATGACACGAATGAGAGACATCCAAAAGTCTCCAGAAGTAAGTTGGCATGAACGGGTTTAGAGCCCAACTGAGGTAGGCCAGGGTGTCCCCCTCAAAACTATTTCGCCACGGCACTAGGTTAACGTCGACGTCATAAACCGAATACTGTATTTGCATAAGTTGGTATCGACGGGTCGCTGCCATATCTGCCGCCTACTACCAAAAAATCTCGGAGCAAAAGAGATTGTGGGCTCCGTGTGACATTGGTCTGATGCCTGCAAGGTAGGTCCCACTGACCGACCCTCGCTCAGGGCCCACTCTCTAACCTTCTGACCCAGACACCGCCTCTACTCGTCTTGGAGACTTCGCCACACGGAAACCGAAACGAAGTGGGATGTTGTTGCTCATCTACCAGCATCTCTCACTTCTACCCCCCCATTGCCTTTCTTCCCCCTATTTGGCTCACAGCTGATGATGAAGGTAATTAATTGAGCTCTGCCTGCGTGCGGGTATACTAGCGGATATCCGCGTTTAATAAACGAAAGCGGGTTGGGTTGGGTTGTTTTACCTCTGAGCGGCACTTTTTTGCACATCATGGGCTAAATGGCCAGGTCACATGGACCCCGAAGGCTCAGAGAAGGTTGGGGGAGGGGACCCACTGGAACAGCTGTTGGGAGACAGATGGTAGCCTCCCGTCAAGGCCATCCAGCGTGTTCTTTAACGTGCACAGGGTATGGCTCTCCCGCACACGGGGCCACGGCTTAACGTCCCATCCGATGGACGGCGGCCTTTCCAAGCCCATCGGTGTCCCCTACTGACCGTGGGCAGGGCGGGGAATTTTGCGGAGATAAATCTCAACGCTGACCAGCTGGGACTCGAACCTTGGAACTACAGATTACGAGCCTGGCGCGCTACCGACTGAGCCACCCCCGCCCCTAACGAAAGCGGGTGAATCATTTATGGTAAGTCGGCGTTTTGAACTGCAAGGGAGAAGTAATGATGTTTAAGAAGCATTACAATCATTTCTAAATATTAGAGTAGGATCCTGATTACTCTCTGGATTTTGACAGGATCGGATCTAGAAAAAAAATAGCGAGCTCGGAGGTCAAGCTTGGAAGTCATCAAGCTGGGTTGAACAGAAACTGATAACAACGCAGTCAGGGTACATTTATTCACTGCATTTAAAGCTCTTAACTTTAAAATATGCTTCTTTGAGGAAAAATAACACTTCAGGTAAATTGTAGCTCTAAATCCAACTTATACAAATCTCAATTTTCAACAACAGTAATAAAGTATTATCAAAACTGAAATATTTAACATTACCTCTGTCAGTCGTAAGATTTTATCTTAAAAGTTAAAAACAGAAATAATAAGTATTTAAACAGAGCGTTTCTTAAAATAAATATGTGAATTTTGAAATTTGTGTAATGATTTTTTTAAGTTTTCTTAAAATCTCACAAAATTCCCCGCCCTGCCCACGGTCATTAGGGGACACCGATAGGCTTGGAAAGGCCGCCGTCCATCGGATGGGACGTTAAGCCGTGGCCCCGTGTGTGGGAGAGCCATACCCTGTGCACGTTAAAGAACACGCTGGATGGCCTTGACGGGAGGCTACCATCTGTCTCCCAACAACTGTTCCAGTGGGTCCCCTTCCCCAACCTTCTCTGAGCCTTCGGGGTCCTTGTGGCCTGCCCATTTAGCCCATGGTGTGCAAAACAGTGCCGCTCAGAGGTAAAACAACCCAACGTTAAAGACCACGCTGGATGGCCTTGACGGGAGGCTACCATCTGTCTCCCAACAGCTGTTCCAGTGGGTCCCCTCCCCCAACCTTCTCTGAGCCTTCGGGGTCCTTGTGGCCTGCCCATTTAGCCCATGGTGTGCAAAACAGTGCCGCTCAGAGGTAAAACAACCCAACGTTAAAGAACACGCTGGATGGCCTTGACGGGAGGCTACCATCTGTCTCCCAACAGCTGTTCCAGTGGGTCCCCTCCCCCAACCTTCTCTGAGCCTTCGGGGTCCTTGTGGCCTGCCCATTTAGCCCATGGTGTGCAAAACAGTGCCGCTCAGAGGTAAAACAACCCAACGTTAAAGAACACGCTGGATGGCCTTGACGTGAGGCTACCATCTGTCTCCCAACAGCTGTTCCAGTGGGTCCCCTCCCCCAACCTTCTCTGAGCCTTCGGGGTCCTTGTGGCCTGCCCATTTAGCCCATGGTGTGCAAAACAGTGCCGCTCAGAGGTAAAACAACCCAACGTTAAAGAACACGCTGGATGGCCTTGACGGGAGGCTACCATCTGTCTCCCAACAGCTGTTCCAGTGGGTCCCCTCCCCCAACCTTCTCTGAGCCTTCGGGGTCCATGTGACGTGGCCGTTTAGCCCATGGTGTGCAAAAAAGTGCCGCTCAGAGGTAAAACAACCCAACTCACTTGACTATCAGCTGAGATGACACGAATGAGAGACATACAAAAGTCTCCAGAAGTAAGTTGGCATGAACGGATTTAGAGCCCAACTGAGGTAGGCCAGGGTGTCCCCCTCGAAACTATTTTGCCACGGCACTAGGTTAACGTCGACGTCATAAACCGAATACTGCATTTGAAATTTTATTAAAGCATTACTTTAACATTTATGAAATCTGTTTTGAAGAGCAATTGCGAAAAATTTAAAAACCTACCTTTATTGTTGTTCTTAAAAACCCAGAAAGAGGCAACGTTTCCAGTCGTAAATGAATTGAAACACTTTGAATCGACGCACGAGAAGTAGTTCACAATATTAATTCTCTTTTCGTTGAATTCCTGAGCAAGAATTGGTTTCCTTTGAATCGCAGCACAAGAAATTGCTGAAATTTCGTTGAATTGCTGCACAAGAAATAGCTGAAATTTCGTTGAATTGCTGCACAAGAAATAGCTGAAATTTCGTTGAATTGCTGCACAAGAAATAGCTGAAATTTCGTTGAATTGCTGCACAAGAAATAGCTGAAATTTCGTTGAATTGCTGCGCAAGAAATAGCTGAAATTTCGTTGAGTTGCTGCACAAGAAATAGCTGAAATTTCGTTGTATTGCTGCACAAGATTTCAGTTAACCTTTTTAATTGTTGCACAAGATTTTAGTTAACGTTTCCTGAATTGCTGCAAAGATTTTAGTTAACGTTTCCTGAATTGCTGCAAAGATTTTAGTTCGCTTTTCCCGAATTGATGTACAAGTTTTAGTTCAGTTTTCGTTGAATTGCTGAACAAGATTTCAGTTAATTTTTCTAAGAATCGCTGAACAAGATTTTGGTTCACTTTTCGTTGAATCGGAAGAAGATTTAATTCACTTTTCGTTGAATCGGAAGAAGATTTAATTCACTTTTTTTTTATCACCACCGAAACAAGCTGAGAGAGGTAAAAGTTAACATTTTTACTAAAACTACATGTGTTGTGAAAGTCTCTTGCTAGCATGGATTTCTTTTCAGTCAATTTTTTCAAGCCATATCTTTTACCTGCTTCGATCCCTTGCTTACAAATAATGCTCAGTCGGAAAATGCAACATTTGTTTTTGTCGAAAACAGACATCAAATCAGGAACAGGTTTCTCTCCATTCCATTAGAGTCAGCCGAAGATTTCGATCAATCAATGCAGCTTATCTTCGGTAAATCCTTTCAATCTTTGCCATCTCGTCATTCCTCTTTTATTATGTTTTGAAAAATGATTTTTTTTTTAATTTCAGTTGGATTTCTTGCAATACCTACATTTCGATCGCATCTTGAAGTTCAAACTACTTTATATTTCCTTAGTTTAACTTCTTTAGTTTTTCGCATTCTTTGTCAGATTTTTTTTCTCTTCCGTTCGCATTTATCCAATTTGTCACAGATTTTTTTTCTTCCGATTATTCGCAAAAAAAAATAGTTTATAATCATTAAATTTCTAGCTAGGAAGTTTCATGGTGCAATGATACTGACTGTTTCTCTGAAACTGTTTCTCTTTTGTATGGTCCGGTCTCTTTAGTTAAGGGAATATACTGCTTTTCGTAACTTTAGTGGTTTCATACTACAGTGCCTTTTTGATATTTTTCACAAAATATTAACTTAGCGAAGTTTTTGCGTTGTCTCGAAAAAAAAAAGTACAGATGCCTTAAAGTTGAATTATTGTTAACAATTTTATAGTGTCAAAAAACGTAATCATGAGGCGAATCGATTTAAATACAGAATATTATTTTTCCTATTTGAAATTCAAATGCTATTAAGCAACAAAAGGATATGGTTTGACTGTTAGCAGTCTCTCTGTTTAACCTAAAAATAGGTTTTTGTTTCATTCTAAGCAGAGAAAAAAGTAAAACGAAAGGAGATAATTAAATGCCATGGAACAATAATTCATTATCTGAAGTAAAAAAAACACTTTTTTTCTGACTAATTGAAGATTTTAGGTGATTTTCAGAATTTATTACATTTATGTGCGACACTTAACTAATTTTATAGTCTCTTTCTTATTTAACAAAAAATTCTCTAAAATCTTCCGTAAAGAACTTCAGATTCCAAATGCTTAGCAACTAATATTACACTTCTAAAATTCGAAAGCTACAAAAAAAAAAACTTCTGTGTTTCTTCACACTGTCACTGTAAAACGCTTTTTCTGAATGATAGTTATTCTATTAGTTTTAAAATTCATAAAAATTAGTGTTCGCTAATAGTTGTAAATAACATCCAGAACTTGAGTGTCATCTAAACTGCAGAGAACATTCCTTTACACTCTTTTCATAGGAGTTCCATTTGATGGCAGTCTTCACATAGGCTCTTATAGTATAAAGTAAGAATCCACAAGTATTATCAATCACTTTTATAAGTTTTCCAAGGAACAGTAGACTGACCACCTAAAAAAATTTCACTTAATAGTCTTTGTGTATGATATTAATTACAAAGTAAGTACACACACAAATATTTCAAACACTTCCAACTTTCATAGGAATAGTAGACCTCTCCTGAAATCTTTGTAACAACGTTTAACATAATAAAAATCTTCACAAATGATATTTATTACAAGGTACGAATACCAAAAATATTTACTTCTCTTTTATATGCTCACCAAGGATTAGTAGGCCATTCCACAAACCTTTCCAGCAAAGATTCACTGAATAAAAGCCTTCACACGTGATATTAAATATTACATATAGATCACAAAAACATTTCCTTCACTTTCAGTTTTCCAAGGAACGCTAAGCCGAATTTCGATTGGGTTCATCATCATCGCCTTCAACATAATGCACAAATTAGTGATACCATGGATTATCCTCACCAAGCACTCGAAGCAGAAACATAAAGCCGAAAATCCGCGCTGTGATCGCCATTCCAACTCTTTCGTGGGTTATTGGTACGACTGAGCGATGTTTGAGATTCGAGTTTGCCTCCGAAGCCGCAGCTAGTTCCGTTCGACTGATGATCGTCCAAAAGGAGGATGCGTCACTTAGCGGAACTGATAGACTTTACCCGTCACCTGGTTTCTGGTTATCATCGCAATGGGAACAGAACAATGATCATAATAAATATCATGTCTAACATACGGTCGCTACGGAAGGCCACGGAATACTGCAATTTAAATGGCAATAACTTAACCCGTAGAAGCAGAATTTGCCTTGGAAGAAACATTCATCTGACACGGTTGATGACCGCACTGTGTATTTATGTCAAACAACAGATCTATAAGTTTACGTTATTTTTTTCTTCGCAACCGAAGACAAATAAAGAGTGTTTCAGCTATCAATCTGATTGACAGACTGACCGAATGGCTTAACTGCACTTAGCGGACCCCTCTGTCTTCCGAACCTTTTACGTGAGGCATCCCTCACATAAAAACGTTTTGACGTCAACACGTCACGTTTCTCAATCGGTGAGGTCAGTGACTCTCCGTGTTGAAGGTTCGAGCCTCGCCTCTTGTCAGCGTTGAGATTTTCTCCGCTTGCTCATGCCTTTACCTCACTCAGAGAGGGGGTAGGGGTGGCTCAGTCGGTAGCGCGCCAGGCTCGTAATCTGTAGTTCCCAGGTTCGAGTCCCAGCTGGATCAGCGTTGAGATTTATCTCCGCAAACGTCCCCACCCTGCCCACGGTCAGTAGGGAACACCGATGGGCTTGCAAAGGCCGCCGTCCGTCGGATGGTACGTTAAGCCGTGGCCCCGTGTGCGGGAGAGCCATACCTTGTGCACGTTAAAGAACACGCTGGATGGCCTTGACGGGTGGCTACCATCTGTCTCCCAACAGCTGTTCCAGTGGGTCTCCTCCCCTACCTTCTTCCTCCCCTACCTTCTCTGAGCCTTCGGGGTCCATGTGACCTGGCCATTTAGCCCATGGTGTGCAAAAAAGTGCCGCTCAGAGGTAAAACAACAAACGGCACAAATCAAACTTCTCTGAGCCCTTGGGGTCCTTGTGACCTGACCATTAAGTCAAGGTGGCTATGATTAAGCCCATTGTGTGAAAAAAAGCGCATCTGACAGATAAAACAACCCAACCTGAGTGGGAAAGGGTTAAGCCAGCGATGGTGGACTGCAGCCTGGTGGGCCAAATGTAGCCGGTCAGTAATAACGTGTCCGCAAGGTATTTTTAAAACCAATAAAAAAATAAAAGTTTTAACATTTATATTGTCATTAATGCGTATTTAATCTGTATTAAATTTAAATCTCTGTATATATATTTAGTTTGAATCGAATAGTAAAAAAACAGTAAAAAATTATTTTTTTTTATTGTAGGGTACCTAAAATTTTGACCCGTCTAATAATATTGCACATCATTCCTAACCCGGAAATCAAAAAGTTCTCTCATCATTGGGTTAGTTGTTGTTGTTGGGTTGTTTTACCTCTGAGCGGCACTTTTTTGCACACAATGGGCTAAATGGCCAGGTCACATGGACCCCGAAGGCTCAGAGAAGGTTGGGGGAGAGGACCCACTGGAACAGCTGTTGGGAGACAGATGGTAGCCTCCAGTCAAGGCCATCCAGCGTGTTCTTTAACGTGCACAGGGTATGGCTCCCCGCACACGAAGTCACGGTGTAACGTCCCATCCGACGGGCGGCGGCATTTCCAATTCCATCGGTGTCCCCTACTGACCGTGGGCAGGGCGGGGAATTTTGCGGAGATAAATCTCAACGCTGACCCAGCTGGGACTCGAACCTGGGAACTACAGATTACGAACCTGACGCGCTACCGACTGAGCCCCCCCCCCCCCCCCCCCGCCCCCCATCGTTGGGTTAAGACGAAGTCCAAAGAGCTTAGTAAAATACTCAGTTGTAAGTGAAGAATGACAAAAATGAAATTACTATGCAGTCTGCACCCCTGCAGGCCAAATTCCATGCAGCAAGTTGGGTCACAATTAAAACGGGGCGGGGGTGGCTCAGTTGGTAGCGCGCCAGACTCGTAATCTGTAGTTCCCAGGTTCGAGTCCCAGCTGGGTCAGCGTTGAGATTTATCTCCGCAAAATTCCCCGCCCTGCCCACGGTCAGTAGGGGACACCGATTGGCTTGGAACGGCCGCCGTCCGTCGGATGGGACGTTAAGCCGTGGCCCCGTGTGCGGGAGAGCCATACCCTGTGCACGTAAAGAACACGCTGGATGGCCTTGACGGGAGACTACCATCTGTCTCCTAACAGCTGTTCCAGTGGGAACCCTCCCCCAACCTTCTCTGAGCCTTCGGGGTCCTTGTGACCTGGCCATTTAGCCCATGATGTGCAAAAAAGTGCCGCTCAGAGGTAAAACAACCCAACACAACTAAAACAGTTTGAATTATCTGAATTTCTAAATTCTCTATTCCGAAAGAGTGATTGCAATTTTAAACAAATAGCATCCGCCTTCAGTTGCTTTTGTACCTTACAGTATTTTAGGTTGACTTGCTACCGCAACGTAAACATTTTGTTTTACATATTTTAAATCCTCTGCTGATATTCTGCCGAATTATCTACCGTTCCATTTGAATACGCTTTTCGAAACGATCTTAAAACATTCAAACAAATAATAAAACTAAAAACTTCGACGTTAACGCAAGAGATTCTCGTAACCTTTAAATGTTGCGGAACGTGTTCTCCAGTATGAACACTCGAGAACTTTGAACTCTAGCAAAATATGACAGCTTTGCCACAGAAAATTAGACACTGTAATAGAGAAAACACACACAGAAAAAAAGAGATAAATAAACAGTTGCTTAGAGAAAAACAAGCATAATCGGCTTTTGAAAAAAAAGACCTCTTCTTTAGGTCACATCCCGCTTTGAGGCCCCACTCTGTGGGTGGATTTTCGAGGTTTCAGGCGTTGACCTGTAGGCGGGATATTCCGCAGAGCAGATCATTGCAAGACATTATTGTCGCCCACCATGCGAGCCGTGACGGTAACAGTGACCGAGTCCTGCCGGCGATAGAAGCTCTATTTAGCCGCATCCATCTACGGCAATACTCAGCTCTGGATAACCATACATGGCAGGAGGACTTGGAACATCTGAATAACTTTGAAAAACTGAGATATGATTTGAATTAAAGTTGTATGAGATTCAACGGCTTGTTTTATAGATAATATAGTTCATATTTTATCCTAGCTGGATCTAAAAGGATGGGGTTATCATGTTCTGAAAACATGTCTTGAAAATGCTAGTAATCAGAATGGAAGCCGTAGATGAAACACGCTGGATGGCCTTGACGCAAGGCTACCATTTGTCACCTAATAGCTGTCCAGTGGTTCCCCTCCCACAGCCTTCTCTGAGCCCTCTGGTTACTTGTGACCTGGCCATTTAGTCCAATTGTGCGCAAAAAAAAGTGCATTCAGAGATAAAACAACCCAACCCATAGTTCGTATTCGTATACATGGTCACAAATAAAATTAATAATGTGTTACAAAGGTCCAACAAGACCGTGCAATTTAGTTCTCCAAGCATATTCTGTCCTGAGATACATCTGTTGCATCTGGCCACTGCACACCAATTCTAGCAAGGTCCTGTTTGGCATTGTCAGCCCACCGCATCCTAGGTCTCCCCCTCGTTCTGAGGCCTTTGGGCACACTGTTCATAACCCTATTCGCCAATCTAAAATTATCCATACAGGCAACATGGTCAACCCAACGGAGTTTTTCTCTGCACAATATGCTGTTTAAAGGACGTTGCCGACTCCTTTGCCTAACCTCATCATTAGTTACAAAGTTGAACCACCTAATGCCCAAGATACTAGGTAAGCATCTAGAATCAAAAGCATCTAGGTTCCTGTTATCTTGTTTACAAATCGTCCAAGTTTCACTACCATAACTATCCCTAGAAAGAACCAAACTATTATAGAGTCTAATTTTAGTCTTTTTCTATTTCTCCACACTCCCCAAAGTCCCGGCACCAATCCCTGTTCGTCTGAAACAGTTCGTCTGTTCCACCAGTATCTGTTACATAGCTCCCAAGATAATTAAACTGTGACACCTGCTCAAGACTGCAACCATTCAGATTAACTGAATCACAACCTGCCTGACCAATTTTCATCACTTTAGTTTTCTCTCTGTTTATAAGCAAACCTTCTCTACTACCAGTCTCATCAACAACTCCAATGAAAGAGTTCATCTCATCAACATCATTTGCTAAAAGGGCTAAATCATCAGCATAATCTAAATCAGAAATTTTCGTATCTCCAGTCCATTTAAGGCCAAAATCTTTCCCTTGAAGTGAATTTGGCATAACATAATCAACAACCAAACTAAAGAGAAAAGGAGACAAAATGCACCCTTGTCGAACACCAGAAGTAGTGCTAAACCAATTACTACAAGCCTTACCAACTCTCACACACGACTCAGTGTTATTATAGAGAGCTTTCATTATGTTAACTAACTTGTCTGGTATACCATATGATCTCACAATCAACCACAAATTATGACGATCAACAGAGTCGAAAGCCTTTTTAAAATCAACAAAGCTAGCAACCAAAGGTTTCTGAAACTCTAAACATTTCTCAAGAATCTGCCTAAGTGAAAATATCTGATCTACACATCCCCTACCACTTCTGAATCCACATTGCTCATCATGCAATTACCTGCCAACCAGATTCTTAATTCTATTAAGCACAATCATGCAAAGAACTTTATCTGGAACAGAGAGTAGGCTGATACCCCTATAGTTATCGCAAGAACTGCGATCACCTTTTTTGAAAATAGGGATAATAATAGCTCTGTTAAAATCCTTAGGATCCATGCCTTTATCATAAAAGATATTCAAAATTTCAGTCATCCAAGTGGTAATAGGAACATTCGTAGCTCTAAGCATTTCCGTAGTAATTTCATCTACCCCTGGGGATTTATGTAGTTTAAAAATAGCCAAAATAACTTTTGATTGTGTTATAGGGCCAACATTAAAGCCACCAATGCATTTATCATCATTACAAACAATGGGAGTAGAACTAACCACATTGTTTAGAACATTACTGAAATTCTCAGCCCATCTAGCCATGACAGAATCCTCACCTTCTATACCCTGACCTTGTTTATCCTTCAATTTCTGTATACCTGAAATTTTGCTGCAAGAAATCTTTCATTAATGCTCTCATATCCCAGAAGAGCATCACTGGCGTGTCTGCTAAGAAGCAGACCCACGCCTTGGTGATGCTTATTATCTTCCTTCCCTGAAAAGAGAAATTTAAAATTATTTTTAAGAATCTGACCTTTATGTCTATCTGGTCTCTTGCAAGCCGAGAATATCTAAATTATAACAGTGGAATTCTTGTGTGAGGACATTAAGAGAATGAGCTCTGTGCAGAGTCCTCACATTCCAACTACCTATGGAGAGAAAATGGTTAGTGGGATGTTTAAAGAAACTATGCTTATTGAGAGAGGGAATTCCGACAATATCAAACAGCCCCTAATCGCAGGCATGGGGTAAAGACCCGTTCCCCCACCACTAAAGGCTGAAGCCATCTACACTGGAAGACTTCCTCCAATGTAGAATTTGACGATGCCAGTAGAAGTAAAGTGTTCAGGTACCTGCGATGACCTCTGCTCAGGATTATCCACCAGCTGATAAACATATCCCTTGAATCTATTCACTTGGGGCTGTCAACCCACAAACAAACAGAAAACACAGCGGAAGATTTTCCCTCCACAGAAGTCCACCAGTGCAGCAAATTCATGATCCATAATCAAGCTCAGAACCTTATTTCAGCCCTGTGTGGTTGACCACTCCTCAGCAGGGTAGAAAAAAAAAGTAGCCATAGTTGTCCAGATCAGTAGGCCACACTAATCTGGCAGCCCTCCCCTTCCGTTCACTTCCACAAGAGAGTATCTCTTTTGAAAGGTACTAACGGTCTGCACCACGAGAAGGCGGGGTCGGACATTAGGTGCTAGGCCTGGCCGGTTCTGTGCATCATCACAGAGGATTTGGTGCATAGCTTTCCGTCCAGTGACTACCTAGCTACCATTTAAAGACCAATACTAAATTACAATGCATGCATGAATTATTTTAGGCAATCAAAAAAATTTCGTGAATAGATCAAAATCAACCAAAACATAATTTGCTGCCTTTGATTACATTATCCAGATGTCATCTGTAAAGTTCCTCATGAGTGCTTGCATATGAAAGGGATTTCTCAATAAATAGTGTCTGCTATCTTCTAAAAATCACCTCCTAAAGATCTTCAGGGATGATCAGCCCAATAAAACCATTAAGCATGTGTATAAAATAAATTATCATGGCGCATTATCAGGTTCATGATGCATTAGTAGATTTAACTACACCGTTAATATATTGTTACGGCAGATGAACGAGATACAGTGAATTTATAAATGTGTCATGAATGCTCATGTATGTACAACGTGATAATTATTTAACCAACTAATTGGAATACAGAACCGATCTGAAAAATAGATAAGATAAAATTGTTATATTGGAGTTGTGGATATCCGACAAGAGGATTGGATTGGATTGTTTTACCTCTGAGCGGCACTTTTTTGCACACCATGGGCTAAATGGCCAGGCCACAAGGACCCCGAAGGCTCAGAGAAGGTTGGGGGTTGGGTTGGGTTGTTTTACCTCTGAGCGGCACTTTTTTTGCACACCATGGGCTAAATGGCCAGGTCACATGGACCCCGAAGGCTCAGAGAAGGTTGGGGGAGGGGACCCACTGGAACAGCTGTTGGGAGACAGATGGTAGCCTCCCGTCAAGGCCATCCAGCGTGTTCTTTAACGTTGGGTTGTTTTACCTCTGAGCGGCACTTTTTTGCACACCATGGGCTAAATGGCCAGGTCACATGGACCCCGAAGGCTCAGAGAAGTTTGGGGGAGGGGACCCACTGGAACAGCTGTTGGAAGACAGATGGTAGCCTCCCGTCAAGGCCATCCAGCGTGTTCTTTAACGTGTACAGGGTATGGCTCTCCCGCACACGGGGCCACGGCTTAACGTCCCATCCGACGGACGGCGGCCTTTCCAAGCCCATCGGTGTCCCTTACTGATCGTGGGCAGGGCGGGGAGTTCTGCGGAGATAAATCTCAACGCTGACCCAGCTGGGACTCGAACCTGGGAACTACAGATTACGAGCCTGGCGCGCTACCGACTGAGCCACCCCCGCCCCTACTTGAGGATTAAAACCCAAGAAGGAAGTCATTTTGTGCATAGTTATTTAGTTATTTAGGAATTGGTAGGGTTATTATCGAGATATTGCATGTATTCACATATATGATTCTCGCTGGATTAAAAATTTGTTCACACAGAAGATAAACATTGGTATCTTTAGTTTATGCACATGTTTTTATCCCTTATTTTGTATTAAATCACATTATTTCAGGTTTATTGTTACTAGTTGTTGTTTTTGAACTCACGCTAAGTTTTCATCTGTTTGAATTCATATCAATATTAAGTCGGCAAAGTTTCGCTTCACGGATTGAAAGTGACCACGCACAAGCATTCAGTGAACCACAGTCCGACATCATAAATATATTCATCATTGATGAAGCTTCCATTGAAGCAAGGAAAGCAATCAGAAAAATTGGAAAAAGGGATGCATCGCTTATAATTTGCATAATTAGGCAAACATGTAGCACTCTTTAAATTATTAGAGGATTTTCATGTCAAATATGGAAGCTAGAATTATTTAACAGCCGCAGTGTGTCTTAAGAAACATGCAATATTCACCAATATCGAAAAAAATTCCGAAACCATCTAAAATATGCACTTATTTTATTGACTGGTTTATACGAGGAGTATATATACGGTCAGGGATGTACCGAGGATTTATTTAATTTCAGGGGGTGGGGGGGTGGGGGGGCGTTGAGACTAAGACTTGATTAGGGTTTCCCAGTTACTAAAATATTTCTTCAAATCATATTCTATATGGAATGAAACTTTATAGTTGTTTTTAAATTTTAAATCTTTTTAGTGTCGGGCGTTTTACCTTCTATGTTCTCAACCTTTTATGCTTCATGTACCTGGAAATGTGTATGTAACTAGCATGGGAATAAAATAAAACATATATATATATACAGAATAAATTTTGTATTCATAAATTACATATATCAATAAACACAAAAAATGACATTTTTGCACAGCGGTGTTGCTAATTTAACTACTTTGTTACTAGATCTAGCGACTTTTGAGCTCTCACGGCGTACCCCAAAAGATTTTAGCGCGTACCCCACGTTGAGAACCCCTGCTGTAATAAATTTGTAAGCATAAATCTTATAATTAAATTTAACATTAAATTAGTAAAACAAATTACCTTTGTTTAAAGTTTTCACTTTTTTTTTAATTCATTGTAAAATTTAATCTTAAAATTTTTTTAAACTAGATTATGGGTTTTTTCTTTTTATATCAAATCTTTAGATTATATCATACAATTAAATTTAAAACTAAATTTTGTAATCAAATTTTAAGAATAAATCTACTAATTTAAGCTTGCAAAAATGTTATTTTTAAAACTATTTTAGAAAGTTTAAAACTAAATTTCAGAGAAATTTAAAAATAAATCTCATAAAGATACAGAAAATTTTGAAAAAAAAATTGTAAAATAGAATTTTAAGACCATATTCCACAATTAAATTTAAGAACAGAACCTTATGCTCCAGTTTTTATTTATAAAATTATATATAGCAATAATAGCTCCAGTTTTTACTTATTAATTTATATATAGCAATAATTATCAAAATCCAATATAAAAGATAAATATTACATCAAATTTTAAGAATAAATCGCACAATCAAATATAGGAAATTAATTTTATACGTTAATATTAAGAATAAGTACTCCAAATAAATTTAATAAATAAATATTGAAATGAAATTTTAGTAGTAAAACCTATAATCAATTTTAAGAAGATATTTCATAATTAAATTTAATAAATAAATCCTGTAATGAAATTTTAAGATCCCAAATTTAGTTTCAGAGTTCATACCATAATTAAGTTTTAAGACTATATTACCATATAAAATTTAAAGAAATAAAATTTGTAATAAAATTATAATAATATGGCCCTACAATACAATCTGAGGGATAAATTCAAAAATCTTATATTAATATTTAAAAGAAAATACCCCTCAAGCAGCTGCTTACCACAGAGGTCTGACAGGAGCCTGTCAATTTACATGACATAGTAAAAGGTCTGTGAGGATGGCAGGGACTCGAACCCAGGTCCATCAATTTACATGACATAGTAGAAGGTCTGTGAGGATGGCAGGGAGTCGAACCCAGGTCCATCAATTTACATGACATAGTAGAAGGTCTGTGAGGATGGCAGGGACTCGAACCCAGGTCCATCAATTTACATGACATAGTAGAAGGTCTGTGAGGATGGCAGGGACTCGAACCCAGGTCCATCAATTTACATGACATAGTAGAAGGTCTGTGAGGATGGCAGGGACTCGAACCCAGGTCCATCAATTTACATGACATAGTAGAAGGTCTGTGAGGATGGCAGGGACTCGAACCCAGGTCCATTAGATCAGTAGCCAAACGCGCTAACACTCGGCCACGGGATGATAATATCATACTAATATTTAAAAACTGAATGTTACATAAAATTTTATTACTAAATCTCACATCATATTAAAAAAATATATATTTTTCAGTCACATTTTACAAATGAATCACACATTCTGTTGTAAAAAAAGCTTTTAAAACATCTTGCAATGAAATTTAAAAGAAGTCAATGCTTTAAACAATGGTAACATGCAATTTTCAAAGCATTTTTTGCGTGTTTTTTTTATTTCATTACAATGTTTATTCCTTGACTCTTAATATAAATTATAAATGCTTTATTTTTTTAAAATAATTTTTGTTTTATATTAATTTATTTCTAGTGAATCCAAAGTGTTTTTTAAACATGATCAGCCATCTCTTTTTGACGCCTAAGAACAATGACTAAAGCATATTTCTCTATATGGCGCCATCTTGTGGAGAACAGAAATACAAAAAACAACGAACTCTAAATGACATATTATTTTACCGTTAAGTTATAATTTAATTCAATTTGAAACGATTCCACCTAGTTCACGTTCTTAACAAGCCAATTGTTTCGTACTATTGCACCTTTCGTAGCTTTGATCATCAGTATACCGAGGGGTGGGGGTGGCTCAGTCGGTAGCGCGCCAGGCTCGTAATCTGTAGTTCCCAGGTTCGAGTCCCACCTGGGTCAGCGTTGAGATTTATCTCCGCAAAAATTCCCCGCCCTGCCCACGGTCAGTAGGGGACACCGATGGGCTTGGAAAGGCCGCCGTCCGTCGGAGGGGACGTTAAGCCGTGGCCCCGTGTGCGGGAGAGCCATACCTGTGCACGTTAAAGAACACTCTGGATGGCCTTGACGGGAGGCCACCATCTGTCTCCCAACAGCTGTTCCAGTGGGTCCCTTCCCCCAACCTTCTCTGAGCCTTTGGGTTCTGCAGCATCAGCATTTGGCCTCTTTGCTAGGCAGCCATTTCTTCGGCTACCATTGACTCTACAACACAGTCGTATGCAACTGCAATGGTATCAAGAACGTCACTTATGGATTCTGCAAATGGCATCGCATCGTCTTTTCAGACTAATCCCACTTCAGTATGCAGCATCATGATGGACAAATCCGTATCTGGTGGTACCGTGGCAACAGGCTCAGTGAGACACGCATTATGCAGCGTCATACAAGTCTGGCCCCTGGTGTTATATAGTATGGGGTGCCATTGGATTCCACTCATGCACGTGAGTAGTGTAGTCCCATTATACCGTTCCCCTTTGCACAGTGCTTTCCCCCCTATGACGTCACAAGCCACGCCCACTTCCGGTCACGCCCTATGACGTCACAGCCACGCCCACTCCCGGCCACGCCCACTCCTGGTTCACGCCCCTATGACGTAATCATGACATAGTCATTACGTAACATGACGTAACATGCCACACCCCCTTATTAAAAATTAATAATTCCTCCCCTTATTAAAAATTCCTTCCCCCTTATTAAAAAACACCCTAACGCCATCTGGTGCCTATGAAGCGTACTAATTCCCAAAAAACCTTATTTTTATTCTAATTCTTCGCTTTTTGATTCCCCCTTTATAAAAAAATTCCTCCCCCTTATGAAAAAAAACCCTGGTGCCATCTGTTGACAGTGACACGTACTAATTTCGGAAAAAACCCTTATTTTTACGCTAATTCCCCGATTTTTCTTTATTTTCACATGGTTGACCTATATTTTAAGCCCTCCCTCCTTTTGCAGACCCCCTGTTTGACCTATATTTTAAGTCCTACCTATATTTTAAGCCCCCTCCATCCCTCAGATCGGCTGATGGAAGACTCAGAATAATTGCATAGAAAGGGATGATGCAAGTCTCAGAATAATTGCAAGGGGTAGCAACGATCAGTTGTTGTAGCTCTCAGAATAATTGCACAGAAAGAGATGTTACAAGTCTCAATTGTAAAAACACCTCCTCACATAAAATCAAAGCTGTATTCTTATTAAACCTCCCCTTAAAAATTTCATCGACGATGTCCATTGCGTATTTTAGTACATCTCTTGTATTTAAAAACTCGCTAGGTATTCATCTGAAATTTTACAAGGCCACTCAACTCTTTTTGAATGACGACTGTCAGAATGCAGTTCTCTAAATAAAACTTTCGTTAACAGAAAATCAACTCTCAAAGTTGTATTCTTATTAATTAAACACTCATCAAAACCACACACCCCTTCTATTAAAAGTTACCTCTATTAAAACTTCACAAACTCACGTCCTTTTACAAGTTCCCTAAACATGTTGTATATTCTCTGTATTTATTCCTTATAATTAAACACTCATCAAAACTCGCTCACCTTTATTAAAAATCACTCCACGGTCGTAATAAAAATCAGTTTTCTGTAGATGCGTTTAAACGGAAAAAAAAAATCGTCCCTCGCTGTATGGATTCCAGGACGCACGGGATTATACCGTGTACTTGCTGTGGCTTAGATGCGTGTCAGACATTTCAGATATTAACCTAGCATTCTTTATAACTAGCTTTTTCTATGTGTTTCTTACACCAAAACACGATAGTGCTTTCACATTAATATACATATTTTTATAACCCCCGTATTTTAAGTCCGTTTCAGTAACACTTATTTCTTTTAACTCCACGACTGTCGCTTACTAGATCTATCCACACTAACTGTTTTTTAAAGGACTGTCCCGCAGAAAATGCCGATGGGTAAAAAATCCGATTTTATTCGTCGTGATGAAAAATATTGAGGAGTGATAGGATCGACCTAATAGACTCCGTGTTCGGATCCTCACCCCGGACAGCGTTTCACTGATGGATGGTTAAGTCCTACGAAAATAAAAAATTCCAAACGGGGGATCAAATTGACGAATGAATCTGTGCTGCTCCCGCATTAGGCGCACTGTCTTACATCGTGAAAACTCACTGGCACTCTTTATCGTGGATTTCGGACTCGATATTTTCCCCAAGTCCGGAGACGGTTCTCTGCACAACCCTTTATGATAGGTTTCAACGCACCCCATGTAGACTTTTGAAATGACACGTCCTAAACCTTCAAGAGTTGTGCGTATTAGTCTCCATCGGGTTGGTGCCGTCAGATATCTGTGTTTCCACGTAGTAACGCAACACCGAAGAAAAATCGTCTCTCCCATCGTTTGCGTGCGAGCGTATGTCTCATCACGCTGATGAAATCGGGTAAAAAATAACTTTTTTGTACGAGGTAGAATGTTATAGAAAGTAAGAATGCTAAAAAACTTTCATCATGAATGCATATTAACGGAGTAGGGGAACATTAGTTTAAAACTTCGACTATAAAAATAATACATTGCTTCACACACCCTCTCAACTTACCTCCACTAATCCACTGAAATTATATTTGCAACGGGACTGATAGCCAAAATTTAGCAAACGAAACCGCTTTACTGACATATATGCTCTGATCGTGCCTACTGCTTACAAGAGAGACGACCTTCTAACCCGTTTCGATACCTTGTACACTCATCCCCATGTGATCTGACAAGACACAACAAGCGTGTGGTATGCAAAGGTCACGGGGACTAACGGTGGAATGCGGCGTCTTTGAGAAGAGTGGCGGGTCCGTCCAAAAACCTAATGGGAAAGTTAAATAATTACTGTTTCCTCTCGAAATACAGAAGGAATTCTTCTGCTGATAGACGCACTTAAAAATAGGAATCTATGAAATTCAAAGGGAGATTGTTGTTTTTACATATTATCGGGATTACAATTAATACCGATTCCCTGCCCTTTAGGTTATGAAATATAACTGGAACCTTATTAGATCACTTAAAATTGAGTTGACACACCTTATGACCGACTCCTCGGAGAAGTGCTAAATCTATGTGGCGGAATGCTAAAAATAGAATTCATACGTTTCCGTAAAAAACTTTAGTTCCAATATGAGTTAAAAGGTTATGGTTCGACTCAGGAAAAATAGGATTCGACCTCGGACATTAGAAAAGATGTGCGCCATATAATTCCGTGGAAAAATACGAAAATCTTTAGTAATATCCCAGGCGTCCTTTGTTAGGCGATAGTATTAACATCCTTATACGTTCTCACTTCAAGCTTGCTTTCTCTATCATAACCCTCGATGCTTGCGAAAACTATCAAAGATGAATAGAGGTCTGAATGTACAATCTTCGGAATTCATTTTACTGTAGATGTCTAATTCTGGCAGGATCCCTCTCCACTTTTAAAATTTAGATCTTACACCAAAACCCGATAGTCCTTTCATATACGTATTTTTATAACCCACGTATTTTAAGTCCGTTTTAATCAATACTTATTTCTTTCAACTCACTCCCTCGTGACTATTACTAGAAGAAGGGCTACCTCACAGTAGCAGCAAATAAAAAATCTGATTTTATTCGTCGTGATGAAAAATATTGAAGGTAATAGGGTCGACCTAAAAGATCCGTGTTCGGATCCTCACCCCGGATGGCTTTTAACAAAAGTCCTACGAAATAAAAAAAAAAAAACTCCCCCGTTACGGGACGTTGTTTAAAAAAACTTATTATGGCTGTGTCCTCAGTACATGATGCAAACTCTTTCCCAGGAAGTAACGCTATTCGATGTTATCCCCCGGTTACATGCTTTCACAGGGTAAAGCCTGTGTGGCAGAATGTTAAAAGTAGAGTTCATACGTTTCCGTAAAGCTTAAGTTCCAACATGCGTTAAAGGAGTATGGTTCGACTCACTTTGAGAGGAGCAGTCGCTCGGACCAAAAGCCTGATGGGTCTCCTGCCGAATGCTACACTTTATCAGAACACCGTGCGGGGTACCTTCTAGAAAAGGGAAAATTTTTAATGTCATAAGAAATGTGTGATGTATAATCCGTGGAAACAATGCGAAATCTTTAACATCCACACTTCAAATTTTCATACGACATTCGGGGGTTAAGTTTCAACCTTTATTTTTTCCATCCGCAATAATACACAGTTTCTGTGGAGCACTGGTGACTTCGACGCAAAGGGTGATCCACACTAAAAAACAAATCCCATAGACAATGAAGAACTAAAAAAGTCATTAAAACAGTGAATGGACTTATGTAATGTACAGAGATTGACAGCAGTAATATAGACAGGGACCCATCGCTCACTATCATAGCCCTCGAGAAATTATCAAAGATGAATAGAGTTCTGGCCACGCAATCTTCTGAGTTAATTCTGGACGGATCACAAGGACTTTTTCTCACATTCGTTAATCAAAGTGTCTACGCATCAGACTTGTCATTACCCCGACAAACTATCCATAGACTGAGTAAGCATTTAGAATGAAAAATTCTGTTTGCTTCAGTGTCACAGCTTTAATTTTCAGATGCACTCCACAGATTCGTAAAACACTCATTAGGTATGCGTTCACAAGATAATTACAGTTCATCACTGATTCATCTTCCCTATCTTTCTAATAAATCATACGCCCAAAGTAGATAATTATATTACGAAAATAAAATCGATTTTAAGTGATTCCGTATTCGTAATTTATTAATGCTAAAGAATCACGACGAAAATCTCACAATAGTCTACCCAATACTTTACCATAGCCGATACAGTCACAAGTTACGATAGTCAGCATCTGCTCCCATAGACAAGGGACGGGTGAATAGCGACCCGTGGGTCGCATTCGCCCCGCTAAGAGTTTTTAGTTGTCCGCCAAGACAGAAAAATCCTCCCCGTGCGCGACCGAAGATTCGTCTCGTATTTTCTATTAGGACGGCCACGTCAATATGCATACGAAGTGTATGAAAACAATTGCCCACTCCGACCATAAACAGTAGGTTAGTTACTTCTAACAAAGTCAAGGTTTGAGATCCATAGTAAGACACGAATGTTACCGAACACCTATGTAGTGTGAATGCTAATTGTTAAGACAGATAGTTGCCATGCACTCTTACATGCACGAAGCTTCCATTTCCTAATGTGTGAGGGGAAAGCGTGAACAGTCATACAATAAGTCAATGCTGACTGCATGAAATATGATTCGAACGGAAGACAATCTGAACAGGTGCTTTCGTTTGGAAATTTAAAAACTGAAAACTCACCGTTTATAATATTTCCGTGAAAAGTTGGGGGCCAGTTCGCGACCTAGCTTTGCGTTCACTGACTTCAACTGGCGATAAAACGTAAGCTCTCTTTTCAGAGTTCCTGCCTACCCCCTTTGTAATCAGGAAAAAACTCTCGAGAGCAAATTATATCTAAAATCAGTTTTACTTGAGTTTTTCGTAACTCCTTGTGCCGTCGAACTAAGATTCAAATACTCAGCTGTCAGGCATAAGGTTAAACTAATTTCTCACCTCGGTACGTTTGAATAAGCGCACGTTGCAAACACAAGTTTTTCGACAAAAGATAAGGTGTTTCGCTACAACATAACACGGAGATGTCTGTTTAGTTATTTTTCCCTATTTCAACACTGTCTATGGAACATTACGCCTCTACATACCATAAGCATAATGCCTCGCGATTCTAAGCATTCCCCGAACCGATATTAATCTTATTTTTGTAGTTCAACGGAGTGCCTCTGTCAATATTTTTCATCACGACGAATAAAATCAGATTTTTTATTTGCTGCTACTGTGAGGTAGCCCTTCTTCTAGTAATAGTCACGAGGGAGTGAGTTGAAAGAAATAAGTATTGATTAAAACGGACTTAAAATACGTGGGTTATAAAAATACGTATATGAAAGGACTATCGGGTTTTGGTGTAAGATCTAAATTTTAAAAGTGGAGAGGGATCCTGCCAGAATTAGACATCTACAGTAAAATGAACTCCGAAGATTGTACATTCAGACCTCTATTCATCTTTGATAGTTTTCGCAAGCATCGAGGGTTATGATAGAGAAAGCAAGCTTGAAGTGAGAACGTATAAGGATGTTAATACTATCGCCTAACAAAGGACGCCTGGGATATTACTAAAGATTTTCGTATTTTTCCACGGAATTATATGGCGCACATCTTTTCTAATGTCCGAGGTCGAATCCTATTTTTCCTGAGTCGAACCATAACCTTTTAACTCATATTGGAACTAAAGTTTTTTACGGAAACGTATGAATTCTATTTTTAGCATTCCGCCACATAGATTTAGCACTTCTCCGAGGAGTCGGTCATAAGGTGTGTCAACTCAATTTTAAGTGATCTAATAAGGTTCCAGTTATATTTCATAACCTAAAGAGCAGGGAATCGGTATTAATTGTAATCCCGATAATATGTAAAAACAACAATCTCCCTTTGAATTTCATAGATTCCTATTTTTAAGTGCGTCTATCAGCAGAAGAATTCCTTCTGTATTTCGAGAGGAAACAGTAATTATTCAACTTTCCCATTAGGTTTTTGGACGGACCCGCCACTCTTCTCAAAGACGCCGCATTCCACCGTTGGTCCCCGTGACCTTTGCATACCACACGCTTGTTGTGTCTTGTCAGATCACATGGGGATGAGTGTACAAGGTATCGAAACGGGTTAGAAGGTCGTCTCTCTTGTAAGCAGTAGGCACGATCAGAGCATATATGTCAGTAAAGCGGTTTCGTTTGCTAAATTTTGGCTATCAGTCCCGTTGCAAATATAATTTCAGTGGATTAGTGGAGGTAAGTTGAGAGGGTGTGTGAAGCAATGTATTATTTTTATAGTCGAAGTTTTAAACTAATGTTCCCCTACTCCGTTAATATGCATTCATGATGAAAGTTTTTTAGCATTCTTACTTTCTATAACATTCTACCTCGTACAAAAAAGTTATTTTTTACCCGATTTCATCAGCGTGATGAGACATACGCTCGCACGCAAACGATGGGAGAGACGATTTGAGGGTTGTGCAGAGAACCGTCTCCGGACTTGGGGAAAATATCGAGTCCGAAATCCACGATAAAGAGTGCCCGTGAGTTTTCACGATGTAAGACAGCGCTCCTGAAGCAGCACAGATTCATTCGTCAATTTGATCCCACGTTTTGGAATTTTTTATTTTCGTAGGACTTAACCATCTGTCAGTGAAACGTTGTCCAGGGGTGAGGATCCGAACACAGGGTCTATTAGGTCGATCCTATCACTCCTCAATATTTTTCATCACGACGAATAAAATCGGATTTTTTACCCATCGGCATTTTCTGCGGGACAGTCCTTTAAAAAACAGTTAGTGTGGATAGATCTAGTAAGCGACAGTCGTGGAGTTAAAAGAAATAAGTGTTACTGAAACGGACTTAAAATACGGGGGTTATAAAAATACGTATATTAATGTGAAAGCACTATCGTGTTTTGGTGTAAGAAACACATAGAAAAAGCTAGTTATAAAGAATGCTAGGTTAATATCTGAAATGTCTGACACGCATCTAAGCCACAGCAAGTACACGGTATAATCCCGTGCGTCCTGGAATCCATACAGCGAGGGACGATTTTTTTTTTTCCGTTTAAACGCATCTACAGAAAACTGATTTTTATTACGACCGTGGAGTGATTTTTAATAAAGGTGAGCGAGTTTTGATGAGTGTTTAATTATAAGGAATAAATACAGAGAATATACAACATGTTTAGGGAACTTGTAAAAGGACATGAGTTTGTGAAGTTTTAATAGAGGTAACTTTTAATAGAAGGGGTGTGTGGTTTTGATGAGTGTTTAATTAATAAGAATACAACTTTGAGAGTTGATTTTCTGTTAACGAAAGTTTTATTTAGAGAACTGCATTCTGACAGTCGTCATTCAAAAAGTGTTGAGTGGCCTTGTAAAATTTCAGATGAATACCTATCGAGTTTTTAAATACAAGAGATGTACTAAAATACGCAATGGACATCGTCGATGAAATTTTTAAGGGGAGGTTTAATAAGAATACAGCTTTCATTTTATGTGAGGAGGTGTTTTTACAATTGAGACTTGTAACATCTCTTTCTGTGCAATTATTCTGAGAGCTACAACAACTGATCGTTGCTACCCCTTGCAATTATTCTGAGATTTGCATCATCCCTTTCTATGCAATTATTCTGAGTCTTCCATCAGCCGATCTGAGGGATGGAGGGGGCTTAAAATATAGGTAGAACTTAAAATATAGGTCAAACAGGGGGTCTGCAAAAGGAGGGAGGGCTTAAAATATAGGTCAACCATGTGGAAATAAAGAAAAATCGGGGAATTAGCGTAAAAATAAGGGTTTTTTCCGAAATTAGTACGTGTCACTGTCAACAGATGGCACCAGGGTTTTTTTTCATAAGGGGGAGGAATTTTTTTATAAAGGGGGAATCAAAAAGCGAAGAATTAGAATAAAAATAAGGTTTTTTGGGAATTAGTACGCTTCATAGGCACCAGATGGCGTTAGGGTGTTTTTTAATAAGGGGAGGAATTATTAATTTTTAATAAGGGGGTGTGGCATGTTACGTAATGACTATGTCATGATTACGTCATAGGGGCGTGACCGGGACTGGGCGAGGCTTGCGACGCCATAGGGCGTGACCGGAAGTGGGCGTGGCTGAGACGTCATAGGAGCGTGACCGGAAGTGGGCGTGGCTTGTGACGTCATAGGGGAAAGCACTGTGCAAAGGGGGAACGGTATAATGGGACTACACTACTCACGTGCCCTGTACGCATTACTGGTACTTTGAACAGCCAGCGTTACATCGCTGAGAAGTTGGAGCCTGTGGTCGTACCTTATCTTCAGGAGCTCTCTGGTGCCATTTACCAACAGGACAATGCCCGATCTCGTGGCATGCATCGTTCAACAATTCCTGGATAGCCACCATGTGATACTTCTGCCTTGGCCTGCCCATTCACCGGATCTGTCCCTAATTGAGCATGTCTGGTCCATGATCTCACGACGACTAGCACACCAGACACCAGCAGTTGCTACAACAGAACAGATGAACTTTGGCTATGTATCGAAACTGCATGGAGTGACATTCCCCAAACACACATCCGACGTCTCATCCTCTCAATACCAGACCGTGTAGCAGCGGTTATTGCCGCTCACAGTGACTACACAAGATACTGATTTCTTTGCATTCCCCAAGTCTAACCGAGTTGCATTTGTAATCATTTGATCCTTGTAACACAAGTTATGTACTCACTAAATATGACTTTGACATCTCTTTCCTGATGTTGCACTTTTAATCGCTAGCAGTGTTGGGTTGGGTTGTTTTACCTTTGAGCGGCACTTTTTTGCACACCATGGGCTAAATGGCCAGGTCACATGGACCCCGAAGGCTCAGAGAAGGTTGGGGGAGGGGACCCACTGGAACAGCTGTTGGGAGACAGATGGTAGCCTCCCGTCAAGGCCATCCAGCGTGTTCTTCAACATGCAGAGGGTATGGCTCTCCCGCACACGGGGCCACGGCTTAACGTCCCATCCGACGGACGGCGGCCTTTCCAAGCCCATCGGTGTCCCCTACTGACCGTGGGCAGGGCGGGAATTTTTGCGGAGATAAATCTCAACGCTGACCCAGCTGGGACTCGAACCTGGGAACTACAGATTACGAGCCTGGCGCGCTACCGACTGAGCCACCCCCGCCCCGCTAGCAGTGTAGTTTGAGAATAATTAACATTTACTCTAAGCACCAGGACTTTTATAAATGCATGTGGATTTCGCCAAATGGGTTGCATAAATAAGATAGATTTTATACTAATTAACACCAAAACCCTATCCTGTTAGGACTAGGCCTCAAAAAATCTTAGATCATATAGACGAACCGAAACTTAATCTGACCATTACCTTGCTAAAAGTGTCTTGCAACCGAGGATTAAAAAATAATTTACTAAGGCTAAAAGAATTGGTATTTTTTAACACTGAAGCTCTGAAAGACCCGTATATTGCCAAAGCTTACCATGAGAGGTTATTTATTATGGCAATCATGGTTTGCTTATTACTGAAGTAGAGAAAGAATGCAATCCTTAGAGTGCCTGGATCGACACTAGGAAAATTTTGGGTAAATTGCCAAGACTTTAATTGGCATTAAAAGGGTTAAATAAATTCTAAGGTTTTTTTAAATAAATTCAAAGGGTTTTCTTTAAATTAATTGTATTGTTTTGAGTAAAATGGAGCAGAGAAGACATTGTCATTTGAGTGATAAGGCTATGGAGTTTATTTCTGAAAGAAAGAATTGCTGAATGAACATTCTACCAGTCTAACAGATTATAAATAATTCAATAAATGTGCAAAGGATCAGTTAACTTGACAAGAATCTTTGGCTTGATAACTTGGCTAACAAAGCGGCGGAAATAGTTTGGCAGAACAACATCAGATAGTTCTAGATAGTTAATCTTTTATGTTGGAAGAAACTTATTGAAAGAGAATATTCTGTGGTGGTTAGGTGAACTGAGAATTTCAGAGATATTCTAAATAAAATTGTTAATTCTACGAGTATTTTCAATGTTTGTAATGATGATAGATTCATTACTGGCTTTAATGTTCACCCTATATTACAATCTGAAGTTACTTTGGCTATTTCTAACAGAGATCTCCAGGAATAGATGATATTACTACTGAAATTCTTAGAAATGGGAATGTTTCTGTTGTCACATGGCTAACTGAAATTTTGAATGTCTTTTATGATAAAGGCATTGGATTATTGGCCAAAGGATTTTACCATAGTTATTATTATTCCTATTTTTAAAAAAATGTGACCTGCAGTTCTTGTGATAACTATTAAGGAATCAGTCTATTTTCTGTTTCGGGTAAATTTCTTTGCCTTATTGTGAGTAATAAAAATAAGAATTTTGTTGGTTACTGGATTCAGTAATGACCCACCACCAGCTGAAACACATGAATGGCGAGCATTACTGGATTCAGTAACCAACCAAATGGATCCAATATGGATTCAGAAGTGGTATTAGATATAGACATCAAATTTTTTCACTTAAGCAGATTCTTGAAAAATATTTTAGTTCCAGGAACCTGTGGTCACTAGCTTTTTAGATTTCAAAAAAGGACTTTTACTCTGTTTATTGTCAGATTGTAGGTTATATCTGATAAGTTAGGTGGTTAGCATAACAGGCATGTTTCCTGAAGACGTGGGTTCTAATCCCAGTCGTGGCAAAACCAATTTTTTCAGCTCATTATTTCATAAGTTCCATATCTACAGGACTTATCCTGTGACTCTTTACTACTAATGACAACTCTTTAGCCTAACACTAAGTCACGTGTGAGAGTTGGTAAAGCTTATAACAATTGGTTTAGCATTGCTTTTTCCCTTTAATTTGGTTATTGATTATATTACGTGGAATTCACTGTAAGGGAAAGAATTTGGCTTTACATGGTCTAGAGATCTGAAAATTTCTGATTTAGATTATGCTGATGATTTAGCCCTTTTAGTAGATGATGTTAATGTGATGAACTTTTTCATTAGAGCTGTTGATGAGACTGTAGGTTTTGGTGATAAACAGAGAGAAAACTAAAACGATGAAAATTGGTTAAGACGATGCTTCAGTTGTTTTGAAAGCCTGTACTCTTAAGCAGGTATCTCAATTTAATTATCTTGGGAGCTATGTAACAGATACTGGTGTTGTTGGGTTGTTTTACCTCTGAGCGGCACTTTTTTGCACACCATGGGCTAAATGGCAAGGTCACATGGACCCCGAAGGCTCAGAGAAGGTTAGGGGAGGGGACCCACTGGAACAGCTGTTGGGAGACAGATGGTAGTCTCCCGTCAAGGCCATCCAGCGTGTTCTTTAACGTTCACAGGGTATGGCTCTCCCACACACGGGGCCACGGCTTAACGTCCCATCCGACGGACGGCGGCCTTTCCAAGCCCATCGGTGTCCCCTACTGACCGTGGGCAGGGCGGGGAATTTTGCGGAGATAAATCTCAACGCTGACCCAGCTGGGACTCGAACCTGGGAACTACAGATTACGAGCCTGGCGCGCTACCGACTGAGCCACCCCCGCCCCTTACTGGTGTTGTACGGCATGCGATAAACAGAAGAATAGGGATTGCTGTTGGGACTTTTAAGAATCTGTGGAGAAATAGACATATACACCCAGAGACTTAAAATTAGACTTTATAATAGTTTGGTCTTTCCTATTATGCTTATGGTAACGAAACATCAACCCTCTGGGAATAAGATAATAGGGATCTCGATGCCTTTGATTCTAAATGTTTACATATAATGTTCTTCTGTCTTTACTTATGAAAAGAGAGGGGCGGGGTGGCTCAGTCGGTGCGTAATCTGTAGTTCCCAGGTTCGAGTCCCAGCTGGGTCAGCGTTGAGATTTATCTCCGCAAAATTTCCCCGCCCTGCCCACGGTCAGTAGGGGACACCGATGGGCTTGGAAAGGCCGCCGTCCGTCGGATGGGACGTTAAGCCGTGGCCCCGTGTGCGGGAGAGCCATACCCTGTACACGTTAAAGAACACGCTGGATGGCCTTGACGGGAGTCTACCATCTGTCTCCCAACAGCTGTTCGAGTGGGTCCCCTCCCCCAACCTTCTCTGAGCCTTCGGGGTCCATGTGACCTGGCCATTTAGCCCATGGTGTGCAAAAAAGTGCCGCTCAGAGGTAAAACAACCCAACGTTAAAGAACACGCTGGATGGCCTTGACGGGAGGCTACCATCTGTCTCCCAACAGCTGTTCCAGTGGGTCCCCTCTCCCAACCTTCTCTGAGCCTTCGGGGTCCATGTGACCTGGCCACTTAGCCCATTGTGTGCAAAAAAGTGCCGCTCAGAGGTAAAACAACCCAACCTGTTCGATTGCGTCGCTTGCCTCCTCCCCCCTCCCCAAATGTACCCCCTTAAATTTTTTTCTAGATTATGGCCTGGTAATATATGCAGTTATGATTTTTTTTGTCGTCTCTCCGCTTATTTAAATTATTGAAAGGAATTCAGTTTCATCTCTTCAATCTTCAATGAGAGTTCTTTAAAAAAAACAGTTTCATTGAGAGTTCTACAGCTAATCAAGAGTGGTTAAATGGGATTTTTGTTCCAAAGTTTTATTAAATCAAACAAACAACAAACAATTATATACATCAATTTTATTTTTAAACCCATCATTTTTCAAATAAAACTCATCATCTTCGCATTGCTAAATGTCTGTTAATTTGCATCTGAGCAAAATGGCATCACTCTATATTAGGGTTTCTCAAGCGGTAAAAAATTTTGGGGTACGCCGTGAGAGCTCAAAACTCGCTAGATCTAGCAACAAAGTCAGTGTTTTATTTTATTGCCATTGTTATACTATAACTAGTTTTATCTATCTATACAAGTGGTCAGCACGCTTGGCTATTGATCTAAGGGACCTGGGTTCGAGCCCCGGATAAGGCATGGATGTGTGTGTGTCGTATTTCTGCTGAGGTCCTGCCATCCTCTGAGACCTTCTACTGTGGCATATAAACTGACAGGCTCCTGTCAGATCTCTGTGGCAAGCAGCTGCTTGAGGGGGTATTTATTTTTGTTTTTTATACAAGGGGTACGCCAGTTACATACACATTTCCAGGGGGTACGTGAAGCATAAAAGGTTGAGAACCACTGCTCTATATAGTTTCGATTCATCCTAAATATTTGCTCTCTTACACTGCTCTGTTATGGGTATTTTTCGCCATGGTATTTAAGCCACTTCCTAAAGTAAAAGGAATCAACTCAGAAGGTAGAACTCTAAACTCCAAATAGAAATTTAGTGATTTCGGTATATGTAATAAATTCTCGCCATACGATGAGCGACAAATAATGTCTGCCTGATGAGAAAATTTTGAAAATTTATCTGCTTGCTATTGATTATAGGCTGCTTTATTTCAAGCAAAAGTCCTTCAAGTTTCTCCGTAATACTCCCCGCCCTGCCCACGGTCAGTAGGGGACACCGATGGCTTGGAAAGGCCGCCGTCCGTCGGATGGGATGTTAAGCCGTGGCCCCGTGTGCGGGAGAGCCATACTCTGTGCACGTTAAAGAACACGCTGGATGGCCTTGACGGGGGGCTACCATCTGTCTCCCAACAGCTGTTCCAGTGGGTCCCCTCCCTCAACCTTCTCTGAGCCTTCGGGGTCCATGTGACCTGGCCATTTAGCCCGTGGTGTGCAAAAAAGTGCCGCTCAGAGGTAAAAAACCCAATCCAATGATTACTCTATCATTGTACAGCTCGGATAGGAAAATATTAGTGGTGTTTAAAAATGTTTATGACTTAGTAAAAAATACTTTTTTCTATGGCCGAGTGGTTAGCGTGCTTGGCTACTGATCTAAGGGACCTGGGTTCGAGCCCCGGGTAAGGCATGGATGTATGTGTCGTTTTTCTGCTGAGGTCCTGCCATCCTCTCAGACCTTCTACTCTGGCATATAAACTGGCAGGCTCCTGTCAGACCTCTGTGGCAAGCAGCTGCTTGAGGGGGTATTTATTATTTTATATGCAAAATAAGACTTTATTCTACTCTCTAAACGGCATAGAATTATACAAGTAAACCAAAGTAAAAAATTATTAATTATTTCTTTTAATTATATTGAAGTAAAAAAAAAGGCCTGTTGACGTTTTGTTACCTTAAAATAAAAGATTTTTTTTATGCCTGCCTGTCAAATAAAATAACAAGCCAAAATATTTATGGCAGTTTAAAGCAAAATGGATAGTGATCTATGTATTAAATCTTAATGGAAGTTCAAAGTGCTAAGGCCAAATAACTGGACGATGCAAAAAAACAGACATTCAGTGATGTTTTCTTTCTAAAATAAATACTATAAATTCTGAATAATAACACGTAACATTGCAATGATAAATATGCGTATATGATGATTGTATAATAGTGATAGCCATAAGGCCAGGCTCCCATGCCGTGAACGGTGCGCTTGGTTCTAGACTTTTACTTTGAGAACCTAAGAATGATTTTTAACTGCAGTGACAATACGTACAGTGGACCCCCGATATAACGCGCATGTCGGGCGGGAAACAACACCCGCGTTATAAGGTGAACCGCGTTATACTGAGCGGCGCGGTGGCGACACAATAAATTTCACACTGTAAGCTTTTCTTTTACTCATCATGCATACAATAATTAAACACTATTCAAAATACATGCAGGAACTCAATACATACACAATTACTCAATACGCAGTAACAATAAAATGCGATACTCACTAACGCCGCATGGACTTGTATAAACATGTTTGAAATTATCGCGAACATCGCCCGCGCTATAACCGAGTGCGCGGTATAGCGAGCAGCGCTATAACGAAGGTCTACTGTATCAGTAAATAATGTTCAGCTACATTCCACTATTTGTTTAGTCAAACTATTATTTGTAAATCTAACAAAAAAATGTTATTCTAATATCAGATAACTACTGTCTTCAGTTCTTATTTTTTATCTGAAAGCTATTTCAGCACACAACAGATACAGTAGACCTTCGTTATAGCGCTGCTCGCTATGCCGCGCACTCGGTTATAGCGCGGGCGATGTTCGCGATAAGTTCAAACATGTTTATACAGGTCCGTGCGGCGTTAGTGAGTATCGCATTTTATTGTTACTGCGTATTGAGTAATTGTGTATGTATTGAGTTCCTGCATGTATTTTGAATAGTGTTTAATTTTTGTTTGCATGATGAGTAAAAGAAAAGCTTACAGTGTGAAATTTATTGTGTCGCCACCGCGCCGCTCGGTATAACGCGGTTCACCTTATAACGCGGGTGTTGTTTCCCGCCCGACATGCGCGTTATATCGGGGGTCCACTGTACTTTGAATAATTGTAAGACTTTCGTTATTTGTTCAAAATACCATAAATAAGGCACTTATGGTAGCAGGAATTCATTTATGGATGCTTTTTCTCCTTACTTCACGAAACACTTTCTGACACAACATTTCACTGTTAATTTTTGAGAAATGTGGTTCACACCTTTTTATCCGGGAATAATGACCAGTCTTCCTTCACATCGATTTTAAAGCAGACATTTAAGCGAAATTGCACAAGATAATTAGAGACAATTGTAGCATTAAAACCGAATTTTTTTTTTTTGGGGGGGGGGAATTATGTTTTAAGTGGATGGTATTATTTTTGATTAAGAAAATTGTAAATCACGAAGCAACATTACCAGAAGTCTTCATACCATATTAGGTTTAAAAAAATTACTTCCCCCCCCAAAATATAAAAATAAATAAATAAATAAACTGATAGTTCAGGAAATCCAGGCAATGTGATTTATAGATGGAACAATTGCCAAATAAATAAGATGAATTCTATATGGTGCAACATTAAATAAATAAATAACGAAATGAGTGCGAGTTGAGTGATGTGAATCCATTGATTCTAAAGCTCTTTTCTTCAAATGAATCGCTGATGCAAAAGCTCTTTTCTTGAAGTGAATCAGTTGATGCAAAAGCTCTTTTCTTGAAGTGAATCAGTTGATGCAAAAGCTCTTTTCTTGAAGTGAATCAGTTGATGCAAAAGCTCTTTTCTTGAAGTGAATCAGTTGATGCAAAAGCTCTTTTCTTGAAGTGAATCAGTTGATGCAAAAGCTCTTTTCTTGAAGTGAATCAGTTGATGCAAAAGCTCTTTTCTTGAAGTGAATCAGTTGATGCAAAAGCTCTTTTCTTGAAGTGAATCAGTTGATGCAAAAGCTCTTTTCTTGAAGTGAATCAGTTGATGCAAAAGCTCTTTTCTTGAAGTGAATCAGTTGATGCAAAAGCTCTTTTCTTGAAGTGAATCAGTTGATGCAAAAGCTCTTTTCTTGAAGTGAATCAGTTGATGCAAAAGCTCTTTTCTTGAAGTGAATCAGTTGATGCAAAAGCTCTTTTATTGAAATGAATCCGTCGGTGCAAAAGTTCTTTTCTTGAAATTAATCCGTCGGTGCAAAAGTTCTTTTCTTGAAATTAATCCATTGGTAAGGATGTCAATCGATATAAATTTCCATACCGATATCAAATTGTTTATCAGTTAAGAAATGTTTGAATAAAAACTATGTTTTCTAAAGTGGTGAAGAGATGTAGTTAATAAAAGACCACACACTTGATTATTAAAAGAAGTCCATAGTTGATTTACCAAAAAACTCTCATGTGTTAGTGATGTTTTGAAAACATACTGTTGCTACAGTCTAATCCTTCATTATCCGACACCTTTCTCTTCGATTGATTGTTGCCTCGTCTAATGCTGGTAGAGGAGGGATAGCCTCTTCTTTTCAAACATATGGTCTGCCACTGAAGAACAACCCCAGCTGGGTCAGCGTTGAAATTTATCTGCGCAAAAATTCCCCGCCCTGCCCACGGTCAGTAGGGAACACCGATGGGCTTGGAAAGGCAGCCGTCCGTCGGATGGAACGTTAAGCAGTGGTCCCGTGTGCGGGAGAGCCATACCCTGTGCACGTTAAAAAACACGCTGGATGGCCTTGACGGGAGGCTACCATCTGTCTCCCAACAGTTGTTCTAGTGGGTCCCCTCCCCCAACCTTCTCTGAGCCTTCGGGGTCCATGTGACCTGGCCATTTAGCCCATGGTGTGCAAAAAAGTGCCGCTCAGAGGTAAAACAACCCAACTGAAGAACAATGGCTTTCGTTATCGTGTTATATCAAAGTATTGCCAAAAGGGCTAAGGCAAGCAAGCAAGTACTAAGATTACAATTTCACCTTTTTTTCTCTTGCTGATAAATTCATTTTAATATCGGGATTTACTGTTCATTTTGGAATTAAATATTGCGATTGGGATATTTAGTTGCCTAATCTCTTCTGATTCTGTGCCGCTGTTGATTACTATCATTTAACAGAAAGACTAACTGTTAAAGAAATTAGCTACTAGCTAACAATAAAAGACAGATGACTGATTAACCAAAAAATATACTGCCAGAAATTTAAACGAAAGATCTTATTAAGCACAAGAATAGTTAGCTGAAAAAACTAAATTTTGTCGCGAATGGGATAAGAACCGAAAACCTCCCGATAACTTGGGAGTGAGGATTGGCTCAGTCGGTACGCCCTAGGCTTTTAATCGCAATTCCTAGGTTCGAGTCCTACCTGTGTCAACGTTGTCAGTCAGTAGGGGACACTGATGGACAGTAGGTGTCCCCTACTGACCTCAGTCCACTATTCCCTCAGTCAGTAGGGGACACCGATGGACAGTAGGTGTCCCCTACTGACCTCAGTCCACTATTCCCTCAGTCAGTAGGGGACACCGACGGACAGTAGGTGTCCCCTACTGACCTCAGTCCACTATTCCCTCAGTCAGTAGGGGACACCGACGGGCAGTAGGTGTCCCCTACTGACCTCAGTCCACTATTCCCTCAGTCAGTAGGGGACACCGACGGACAGTAGGTGTCCCCTACTGACCTCAGTCCACTATTCCCTCAGTCAGTAGGGGACACCGATGGACAGTAGGTGTCCCCTACTGACCGCAGTCCACTATTCCCTCAGTCAGTAGGGGACACCGATGGGCAGTAGGTGTCCCCTACTGACCTCAGTCCACTATTCCCTCAGTCAGTAGGGGACACCGATGGGCAGTAGGTGCCCCCTACTGACCTCAGTCCACTATTCCCTCAGTCAGTAGGGGACGCCGACGGACAGTAGGTGTCCCTTACTGACCTCAGTCCACTATTCCCTCAGTCAGTAGGGGACACCGATGGACAGTAGGTGTCCCCTACTGACCTCAGTCCACTATTCCCTCAGTCAGTAGGGGACACCGATGGGCAGTAGGTGCCCCCCTACTGACCTCAGTCCACTATTCCCTCAGTCAGTAGGGGACGCCGACGGACAGTAGGTGTCCCTTACTGACCTCAGTCCACTATTCCCTCAGTCAGTAGGGGACACCGACGGGCAGTAGGTGTCCCTTACTGACCTCAGTCCACTATTCCCTCAGTCAGTAGGGGACACCGACGGGCAGTAGGTGTCCCCTACTGACCTCAGTCCACTATTCCCTCAGTCAGTAGGGGACACCGACGAACAGTAGGTATCCCCTACTGACCTCAGTCCACTATTCCCTCAGTCAGTAGGGGACACCGATGGGCAGTAGGTGCCCCCTACTGACCTCAGTCCACTATTCCCTCAGTCAGTAGGGGACGCCGACGGACAGTAGGTGTCCCCTACTGACCTCAGTCCACTATTCCCTCAGTCAGTAGGGGACGCCGATGGACAGTAGGTGTCCCTTACTGACCTCAGTCCACTATTCCCTCAGTCAGTAGGGGACACCGACGGGCAGTAGGTGTCCCCTACTGACCTAAGTCCACTATTCCCTCAGTCAGTAGGGGACACCGACGAACAGTAGGTATCCCCTACTGACCTCAGTCCACTATTCCCTCAGTCAGTAGGGGACACCGATGGGCAGTAGGTGTCCCCTACTGACCTCAGTCCACTATTCCCTCAGTCAGTAGGGGACACCGACGGACAGTAGGTGTCCCCTACTGACCTCAGTCCACTATTCCCTCAGTCAGTAGGGGACACCGACTGGCAGTAGGTGTCCCCTACTGACCTCAGTCCACTACTCCCTCAGTCAGTAGGGGACACCGACGGACAGTAGGTGTCCCCTACTGACCTCAGTCCACTATTCCCTCAGTTAGTAGGGGACACCGACGGACAGTAGGTGTCCCCTACTGACCTCAGTCCACTATTCCCTCAGTCAATAGGGGACACCGATGGACTTGGAAAGGCCGCCGTGTGTCGGATGGGAAGCTATGCCGTTGCCTCGTGTGGAAGAGAGTTATATTCGGTGCCGTTAAAAAGCACACTGGATGACATTGACGGGAGACTGCCATTTGCATTTTAGCAACTGTTCAATGGATCTCCTTCCCTCAGCTCTCTCTGAGAAGTCTGAGTCATTGTGACCTGGTCATTTAGCCCATTGTGTGGGAAAAAAAAGTACTTCACAGAGGTAAAAACAACTCAACCCAATAACATGCTAGGTACTATGGCCTCTGAGCTATCACAGCTGGTTCATTTATTAACGTGCTGCGATAGCTAAACGGTCAGAGCACTTGGCATGTGGGTTAGGATTCCGTCAACGACAAAAGTCAAAAATTTCGACTGACTATTCTTCTCGTTATTGACACAGGTTGGGTTGTTTTACCTCTGAGCTGCACTTTTTTGCACACCATGGGCTAAATGGTCAGGTCACATGGACCCCGAAGACTCGGAGAAGGTTGGGGGAGAGGACCCATTGGAACAGCTGTTGGGAGACAGATGGTAGCCTCCTGTCAAGGCCATACAGCGTGTTCTTTAATGTGCACAGGGTATGGCTCTCCCGTATACGGGGCCACGGCGTAACGTCCCATCCGACGGACGGCGGCCTTTCCAAGCCCATCGGTGTCCCCTACTGACCGTGGGCACGGCGGGGAATTTTGCGGAGATAAATCTCAACGCTGACCCAGCTGGGACTCGAACCTGGGAACTACAGATTACGAGCCTGGCGCGCTACCGACTGAGCCACCCCCGCCCCGTTATTGACACAATCTATCGATTTAACTCTTCATCCACGTCGAACTTTTTTCCTCACTGATATCGTATCGTTTTGGATTATTGCTATCGATTTGACATCCATAGTTTCTAAGTACCCAATTAATGTTTTTTCCTCTGAGGCACTGGAATCTTGTTTCCTCTCTTGAAAACAGCCAGATCGTAAGGGAGAGCTGGGAGATCGGACAGCGCCCTCTGCTTCAGGTAAAGGAAAGCAGCTAAGAGGCACGAGATGACCACCACCGACAACAGAAGGATTAAAGTGGCAGCAAGCCCCGATGCCGACATGCACACCCCACTGCGACGATCTAGATGAGAGTCGTGGGCCACTCGTAGAGGCTCGCTCTCGTTGTTGTATGGCGAGAAGATTAGGTCTCCAGCTGCAACCACTTGCATCACCCTATTGAGCCCGATTTCTTTGGTTGTGTCTGTCGCCGTGTCTCTCTTCTCGCGATGGGACGAACACTGCTCGGGACATTGGTTGCGACAGATCTGGACCGTGCACTGAATGTGGACATCAGTTGAATCGGGGAACTTGAACGCCTGGAAATGAGCGTAGGACAGTATTGACGCTGAAGATCCGAAATTCTTAACTTTGGTGAATCGACTCATCAATTTGGGTCTCGTGATGCATCCGATGCCATCTACTAATTCTATTGGTGCCTTATTGCCATCGTGGGCGATGCAATTTCGTACTACCATGTCAAATTTGCCCTGTTCGTCTTTAATTGCTAGTACTAAAGTCATGGTTTGTCCTATCCTCACAATGCCTGATACTTCACTGGCCCAGGGACCCTTCCCGACTTGGATTTGCATCCAACAGCCGACATTATCCCCTGCAAAGTCGGCCCTCACCACGTTCAGCATGTCAACCGGGAAGGGCCTAAAAGTTACGGTCTTCTCGTACTGGTCGTGCCAGTTGCAACGGAGTTTGCGAGCTTGATCCCAGGCTTCTTGTACGAGTGGATCGTATTGTACCACCACGGTGTTTTCAAAGAACGATCCGGTTTCTGTTGGGCCGTATAGTCCAGCTGCAGAACTACCTTGCATTCCGCAACTGTTGATGGATATGTCAAAATAAACGTTGTTGTGTCCCGATCCTGCTGGTAGGTGTACGCATCTACCGTAACTGTAATGCCCCTTGCTGTAAATGATGCCGTGGAACGGTTTGTCGAAATCTATGACGACTTTCATTAGATTTTTTTCGCATTTAACGTCCAGACGAGAGATTTTTGGCATTTCGGGCATAGGTAGAGGCCACGGATCTTTCTCTGGTATGTCCGGCAAACCTGGGAAGGCATTGATTTCTGTTTGGTAGCCTACATCACCGGGTGACAGAACGTGACCAAACACCGCATGGGGTGCACTCTCTTCTGGCAAATGCAGATCGTAATCCCTTTGGTTTTTAGAATCCAACAAGTTGTCGTTTTGTTTTGGTTCCTGTCGAGGAGGAATGAAATTTTGGGGGCCGTGGTCAGGAGCTGAATACAAGTTAGCTTCTTGACCTTGTGGACCCGGTTCCGGTTCTGCAAACTCCTGAAAATGGATCTGCTGTTGATTTATAACATGATTCTGTAAACTCTGTCCATGGGTGCGTCCTGGTAGGGGTTGAGATGAAGCAGCAACGTGACTGTCGTGTTCTGGTGGTCTTTGGTAGCTGAAGCTTTGTTGTTTCTTGTATTCTGGTACTTGAGCATGGATGTGATTTGGCAACTGGACGTGATGATCTAATACTGTGGTCTCTTGAGCTCCGTGAATAATTTGTTGAGATTGCGTTCTGGGTCCATTTCCACGAAGAGGTAGCTTGGATAAGAAGGGCACACCAATCGGTCTTCCACCCCCGTCTTGTGGCTGAGGAGGTGGACCATTGGAGTGGATGTGGGTGGCTTTGGGGATGATGATATAACCTGGCTTGGCTGGCAGAGGCAATGGAACGGGAATTGGCTCCTGGCTCAAATGCCCGTGATGTATGCGTTGGGGTTGTCTGGGTAAGATTCTGCCTCCTGCCAGAAGATCAGCACCACACATCTGAAATGAAATACGGAGGAGAATTTTTAATATATGGAGAATATAATAATATCGCTACTTTTTTGAAATAATTATTTATCATCAAAAAAGTTTTATTAATAAGAGTGTCTGAACATATACCGAAATCGAATAAATTCAAATACGAACAAAACTGGATATAATTTGAAAATTTAGTGTAAGAAAAATATACGTGCTGCATATAATCATCACATTATACACTGGTTTTAGTAAATTTAGGGTTGGGTTGTTGGGTTGTTTTACCTCTGAGCGGCACTTTTTTGCACACCATGGGCTAAATGGCCAGGTCACATGGAAACCGAAGGCTCAGAAAATGTTGGAGGAGGGGACCCACTGGAACAGCTGTTGGGAGACAGATGGTAGCCTCCCGTCAAGGCCATCCAGCGTGTTCTTTAACGTGCACAGGGTATGGCTCTCCCGCACACGGGGCCACGGATTAACGTCCCATCCGACGGACGGCGGCGTTTCCAAGCCCATCGGTGTCCCCTACTGACCGTGGGCATTGCGGGTTTTTTTTGCGGAGATAAATCTCAACGCTGACCCAGCTGGGACTCGAACCTGAGAACTACAGATTACGAGCCTGGCGCGCTACCGACTGAGCCACGCCCACCCCGTCAGGTGACAAGAAGGGGACCCACTGGAACAGCTGTTGGGAAATAGATGGTAGCCTCCCGTCAAGGCCATCCAGTGTGTTCTTTAACGTGCGCAGGGTATGGCTCTCCCGCACACGGGGCCACGGCTTAACGTCCCATCCGACGGACGGCGGCCTTTCCAAGCCCATCGGTGTCCCCTACTGTCTGTGGGCAGGGCGGGGATTTTTGCGGATATAAATCTCAACGCTGACCCATCTGGGACTCGAACCTGGGAACTACAGATTACGAGCCTGGCGCGCTACCGACTGAGCCACGCCCGCCCCCCAGAGTAAATTTAGGAACAACTCTACGTTATGTCAATGGGAAGCGAACGTCGAAGCTCTATAACTTCTAAAATAAGTTTTTTTGTTTTAAAAAATGTGATAGCAGATAAAGATCTCAATTAAATAAATCAATATCTCGATTTTCAACAATATTAGTTCAGTATTTAATGAGTTATGAACGTTAACAACATCAATGCCATTAAACTTGTACAAAACTGAAGAATAGTGAAAGAATTCTTTACACGAACCTCTAAAATACACACTTATTTTAGTAAACACTTTGATCCAATACTTATTACTAAGTTTTAATTAACTTCTGAAACGCAATTTTTGTGATTGGCATTGTTAATGTTAAATATTGGAACTTCCATTACTCATTAAATACTGAACGAATATTGTTGAACCTTTGAACCTTTGAATATTGTTGAACCTTGTTCAACCTTTGAAGAATGTTGAAAATGTTGAAATCTTTGAACAAATGTTGCGTGCCATGTCTGAACGACACAGGCACGCAACATTTGTTCGGTTAGCAGAGTTTGAGCGAGGTCGTATAGTGGGTCTTCAGGAAGCAGGTTGGTCTTTTCGTCAAATTGCACACCACTTTGGGTTGGGTTGTTTTACCTCTGAGCGGCACTTTTTTGCACACCATGGGCTAAATGGCCAGGTCACATGGACCCCGAAGGCTCAGAGAAGGTTGGGGGAGGGGACCCACTGGAACAGCTGTTGGGAAACAGATGGTAGTCTCCCGTCAAGGCATCCAGCGTGTTCTTTAACGTGCACAGGGTATGGCTCTCCCGCAAACGGGGCCACGGCTTAACATCCCATCCGACGGACGGCGGCCTTTCCAAGCCCATCGGTGTCCCCTACTGACCGTGGGCAAGGCGGAGAATTCTGCGGAGATAAATCTCAACGCTGACCCAGCTGGGACTCGAACTTGGGAACTACAGATTACGAGCCTGGCGCGCTACCGACTGAGCCACCCCCGCCCCGACACCACTTTGGCCGAGAGGTATCGGCAGTGGTACGATGGTGGCGTCGATGGTCAGAAGAGCATTCACACACTCGCAAACATGATTCCGGGCAACACAGAGTTACGGACGCACGAGAAGATCGGGATATCAGGATGGTGGCGGTGGCAGAGCGGACGGCTACGCGTCACAAATTCGATCCTCTGTGGTACCAAGGGTGTCTACAAGAACGATACGCAATCATCTTTTGGAAGCAGGACTACGGGCACGCATGCTGCTGGCATGGTTACCACTGTCACCTCGTCACTGTCGAGCACATTTGCAGTGGGGTCAAGAACGAGTTCATTGGAGAGAAGAATGGCAGTCTGTGGTCTTCAGTGATGAAAGCCGATTCTGCTGAGGAGCGTCTAATGATCGTTTACGCGTCCGAAGGCGACAAGGTGAGCGACTTCTTCCATCATGCATTCGTCAGCGACACACAGGGCACACGCCGGGCATCATGGTGTGGGGAGTGATTAGCTATAACTCTCGTATGTGTCTGGCGTTTGTACTGGGTACACTTCATAGCAATACGTATGTCAACGACATCATACAGCCGGTCATCCTGCCATATTTGAGTGCAATCCCAAATGCGATATTCCAGCAGGATAACGCCCGTCCACACTCCACCCGGGCCGTGGCCCCGTGTGCGGGAGAGCCATACCCTGTGCACGTTAAAGAACACGCTGGATGGCCTTGACGGGAGGCTACCATCCGTCTCCCAACAGCTGTTCCAGTGGGTTCCCTCCCCCAACCTTCTTTGAGCCTTCGGGGTCCATGTGACCTGGCCATTTAGCCCATGGTGTGCAAAAAAGTGCCGCTCACAGGTAAAACAACCCAACCCAACCCTTTCTCAACAAATTCTTTCTACTAAATAAATCTCATAGATCAATTGTTAATGGTCTTTTTTTTTTTCAAAAATCCGCAAATATATTTAATACGCTATAATTACGCCTTCTAGCGGTGGAAAAAAGTTGAAAATTTAAAATGAATATTGCGAACGATTTATTTATGCTAGAGATATGAAAATTTGGTGTGGAATGTGACGGTCACGAAGTTTCCATTGCTAACAGTGAATTGACCCTTTAGACCTAGAAGGGAGTGAGAAAACACCTTTTTGGTTTTTACATGGAATACTACTTTTTTTATAATACGATAAAATCTTTAGAATCAGATGATGTCACTGCAATAGAAGCTGCTTCGAGATATTACGACCTAATAAAATAAATAAAATAAATACCCCTCAAGCAGCTGCTTGCCACAGAGGTCTGACAGTAGCCTATCAGTTTATATGCCAAAGTAGAAGATCTGAGAGAATGGCAGGACCTCAGCAGAAAAACAACACATACAACCATGCCTTATCCGGGGCTCGAATCCAGGTTCCTTAGATCAGTAGCCAAGCGCGCTAACCACTACTAAACATAAAGTAAGAAGGGATGCGAAGTTTGTGGCATTTGCTGCGAAACAATGATTGTTAAAAATTAAAAATTAAATTTCTGTAGGAGAACTATTGATGCACTTTGACGAGTTCTACAAAACGAGCATAGCATATTTAGAATTATGGCAATCGAATTTCGAAAACCTTGAAATATTTTCTTGGATAAATCTTAAAAATAAATTGGAATGGACGATATGAAAAATAGTGAATACATTAATTCTGTAATAGGGCAACACCCACAAACATTTTTTTAATATTGACGAATTGTTTGATCAATTGTCAAATCAAATTTATACGAGTGAAAAACTTAATGATAATTCAAGTTTAACTCAGAGAGGGATGCGCATACTGGAAATAGCTCAGAAAACTAACATTTGTATTGATAACATTTTTAAGCTTGCTAAATTTAGCTTGTGTTTGCGTGGTACAGTCGCTCAAAAAAGTATCCGAACACTATGGTCGATTACAGAATTCAGAAAAAATATCTAGCAACGATTTTTTTAGAAATTAGTGATCTGGCAACCTTCGTGTCACGTGATTACAGAATTCAGGAAAAATATCTGGAGCGTGTACAGCAACTGAGTTACGTGACACGAAGGTTGCCAGATCACTAATTTCTAAAAAATATCGTTGCCAGATATTTTTTCTGAATTCTGTAATCAACCATAGTGTTCGGATACTTTTTTGAGCGACTGTACCTCAGCCCCCGTAAAGTGTTTTCTCAATGAGAAGTAATATTTGATCAGCAGAATGTGGTTGCCTGAAAGTATCGGTCGTAAAAGACTTAATATAAAGAGGTAATATAAAAGTTAATGTAGCTTTCAGTAGCTGCACTCAATTTTATGATCAAATTAAAAAAGAGACCAAAAATCCTAAAGACAGAGATTGTCTACAGAGAAATACGAATGGTATGATAAATCAGACGAGGGTAGAAGAAACAGCCGACTAAGACAGTTGGGTTGGGTTGGGTTGTTTTACCTCTGAGAGGCACTTTTTTGCACACCATGGGCTAAATGTCCAGGTCACATTGACCCCGAAGGCTCAGAGAAGGTTGGAGGGAGGGGACCCACTGGAACAGCTGTTGGGAGACAGATGGTAGCCTCCCGTCAAGGCCATCCAGCGTGTTCTTTAACATGCACACGGGGCCACGGCTTAACGTCCCATCCGACGGACGGCAGCCTTTCCAAGCCCATCGGTGTCCCCTACTGACCGTGGGCAGGGCGGGGAATTTGGCGGAGTAAATCTCAACGCTGACCCAGCTGGGACTCGAACCTGGGAACTACAGATTACGAGCCTGGCGCGCTACCGACTGAGCCACCCCCGCCCCGCACTGCATGTAGGGTCCTGGCTTTACGTTCCATCCGAATAACGGCTGCCTTTCCAAGCCCATAAATACCAGCAGTAAATAAAAAATCTAAAACTCTGTGAAAAATTTTTCCCATTATCCTTTTTTTATTTTAGTTCATTTAGATTAATAAAAATAAAAAATAAATAAATACCTCCTCAAGCAGCTACTTGCTACAGAGGTCTGACAGGAGCCTGTCAGTTTATATGCCAGAGTAGAAGATCTGAGAGGATGGCAGGACCTCAGCAGAAAAACAACACGAACATCCATGCCTTACCCGGGGCTCGAACCCAGGTCCCGTAGATCAGTAGCCAAGCGCGCTAACCACTCGGCCACGGGACAGCTAAATTCCTTCCGACAGTGTGATTTGATCTCGCTACCTCAGTGTCGATAGCTGGAGCGTTTTTGCACGCAATGGGTTATATGGCAAAGTCACAAAGACCCCAAGGGCTCAGAGAAGGTCGGGGGAAGGGTACCCACTAGACAGTTGTTATGAGACCCATGGTAACCACCCATTAAGGCCATTCAGCGTGTTTTTGGGACTGCATAAGATATGGCTCTTCTGCACACGGGTCCCACGGCTTAACGCCCCATCCGACGAACGGCTTCTTTTCCAAGCCCAAAGTCTCACCTTTACCGAGGACCGGCGGGGGACCGGAGGTGGGCGTAGCGGAAATAAATCTCAACGCTGTCGCAGTTGAGATTCGAACCTGAGAAATGCAGCTTACGAGAAGTGGCACGCTACCGACTGAGCCAACCCAGGTCCCTGCCACATTAGAAATGCGACCTTGTTTATGTCTATTCTCCATTGACTTAAAATACAATTATTCACTTTATTAGGGCATTTCAAATCCTCAAACTACCCACAAACCTAGTGATCCAAAGAGACTTTTAACTTCGGTCAATCGCAATTTTTCTAACATCCGATCCAGATAGAAAAAGCAAATGGAGCAGCAGACTCGATGCATCTTTGGCTTCAAAGACACTCGTCATTCTCCTTTATCAATGAGTATCATCATTTCCGCAATCAACATTTTTCCCGGCATGCTTCGATAACACCATTGTGTGTAGGACACGAGGCCGGAATTGCATCACAAGAAGGCCCACATTCGACACTGCGGAATGCCGCGTGTGAAACCAGTTACACCCAGCATGTTGCTGGTGTTGTAAATCTACCCCACGCGATCCGGAGAACTCGCGGAATCCAGTTCCTGTCTCTTCCTGCATTTAGTTTTCGTCTTTCTCTTTAAAACACGTTCAAGAGCAACGTCCGCAGGGTCACTCTCGGCTACGAGGTCAGGGTCGAGTGTACGGAAGTCGAACTCAGACTAGTTTCCGGTCGATCGTCGTGATGTTTCTTTGCCTAGTGACCTCCATCAGTATGGGATGATCCACTCAATGGTTGGCTCTACTGCCCTAGGCATCGCTATGGCGTGCACTCGACCCGGAGACGGATGAAACGATGATTGCGTGTGTGTCGCAGGAGCAGAAAAAGGATGTGAGAGTTGCGTGATGATGATGGGAAGGAAATGGTTGGAGGAAAATTCTTTCGTTTTCTCGGTTTGAGGGAAGTGAAAGAGAATCATAAAGGAAGTAAAAATATTAATTTTAAAATTTTGAAAATGCGTAAAAGGTACGAAATGAAAATAAACTATGACGAAATTATTGCTGAGTTTCTTATTCACTTTAAAGGAAGATAGGGCCCGATTGATCTACTCAACAAAAATTTCCGATGCCCAGGCCGTCTATAGGGACCGAGGGAAAATGCTTCCTTACTCCCATGGAAGAATTAATTTATGTTTAATTATATACTGACCGACCAAAAGATTAGAGAATTCCTTGTTACGTCATTCCGAAACTCTATACTCTACCTTCAGACGGCTTTGACCTGGCCCAGTTTACCGGAGAGTCATACCCTCTGCACGTAAAGAACACACTGGATGGCCTTGACGGGAGAGCCATACCCTCTGCACGTTAAAGAACACACTGGATGGCCTTGACGGGAGAGCCATACCCTCTGCACGTTAAAGAACACACTGGATGGTCTTGACGGGAGAGCCATACCCTCTGCACGTTAAAGAACACACTGGATGGCCTTGACGGGGGAGCCACACCCTCTGCACGTTAAAGAACACACTGGATGGCCTTGACTGGAGAGCCACACCCTCTGCACGTTAAAGAACACACTGGATGGCCTTGACTGGAGAGCCACACCCTCTGCACGTTAAAGAACACACTGGATTGCCTTGACGGGAGAGCCACACCCTCTGCACGTTAAAGAACACACTGGATGGCCTTGACGGGAGATTGGGTTGGGTTGTTTTACCTCTGAGCGGCACTTTTTTGCACACCATGGGCTAAATGGCCAGGTCACATGGACCCAGAAGGCTCAGAGAAGGTTGGGAGAGGGGACCCACTGGAACAGCTGTTGGGAGACAGATGGTAGCCTCCCATCAGGGCCATCCAGCGTGTTCTTTAACGTGCACAGGGTATGGCTCTCCCGCACACGGGGCCACGGCTTAACGTCCCATCCGACGGACGGCGGCCTTTCCAAGCCCATCGGTGTCCCCTACTGACCGTGGGCAGGGCGGGGAATTTTGCGGAGATAAATCTCAACGCTGACCCAGCTGGGACTCGAACCTGGGAACTACAGATTACGAGCCTGGCGCGCTACCGACTGAGCCACCCCCGCCCCTTTTGACGGGAGAGCCATACCCTCTGTACGTTAAAGAACACATTGGATGGCCTTGACGGGAGAGCCACACCCACTGCACGTTAAAGAACACATTGGATGGCCTTGACGGGAGAGCCACACCCACTGCACGTTAAAGAACACACTGGATGGCCTTGACGGGAGAGCCACACCCTCTGCACGTTAAAGAACACATTGGATGGCCTTGACGGGAGTGCCACACCCTCTGCACGTTAAAGAACATACTGGATGGCCTTGACGGGAGAGCCACACCCTCTGCACGTTAAAGAACACATTGGATGGCCTTGACGGGAGTGCCACACCCTCTGCACGTTAAAGAACATACTGGATGGCCTTGACGGGAGAGCCACACCCTCTGCACGTTAAAGAACACATTGGATGGCCTTGACGGGAGGCTACCATCTGTTTCCCAACAGCTGTTAATGAATATATGGAAGACCTTCCCCCAAATTTTTCTGAGAACTTGAGGGTGTTTGTGGCCTGGATGCTTAGTCCATTGTATGCAAAAAAGAAAAACTGCCGCTCAGAGCTAAAACAACCCAACCCATAGTTTATTCTTATAGTTAACTATTGCAGATTATGTAAGACACTTACCTCAGTTACCACTATTAGCAGGAACACAAGTTGTAGAGACTTCATTCTGACTTTCTTTTAGCCAAAAAGCTCCCTCTAGGTACAATTTCCTACGAGAAAAGAATATATATAATTTTCATTTCGTATTTATAAAGATACTTGTTTCGTATAAAGAGCATTTTAAGGGATTATATTTTGTAAAAAAATCAACAAAGGCTAAAGCAATAATTTTAGGGTTGGGTTGTTTTACCTCTGAGCGGCACTTTTCTGCACACAATGGGCTAAATGGCCAGGTCACATGGACCCCGAAGGCTCAGAGAAGGTTGGGGAGGGGACCCACTGGAAAAGCTGTTGGGAGACAGATGGAAGCCTCCCGTCAAGGCCATCCAGTGTGTTCTTTAACGTGCACAGGGTATGGCTCTCCCGCACACCGGGCCACGGCTTAACGTCCCATCCGACGGACGGCGGCCTTTCCAAGCCCATCGGTGTCCCCTACTGACCGTGGGCAGGGCGGGGAATTTTGCGGAGATAAATCTCAACGCTTACCCAACTGGGACTCGAACCTGGGTACTACAGATTACGAGCCTGGCGCGCTACCGACTGAGCCACCCCCGCCCCAATAATTTTAGGAGTAATTCTGTTTATTTATAACAAAGCTGAGGAATTACAAATTCATATATAGCAAATCATCAGTGGAGAGACGAGATGTTCAAAATAGAGTGGCCGATCAAAGTGGGGAGGAGCAGAAAAAAATATTAAACATAGATACACTCAGTAATTTATGAATATATTCCGTGTTTTGTCAATGGCAAGTTCATTTCGAAGCTCTTGTACAGTCGCTCAAAAAAGTATCCGAACACTATGGTTGATTACAGAATTCAGAAAAAATATCTGGCAACGATTTTTTTTAGAATTTAGTGATCTGGCAACCTTTGTGTCACGTGACACGAAGGTTGCCAGATCACTAATTTTCTAATTTCGACGGACGGTCGCCTTTCCCAGGCCATCGGTGTCCCCTACTGAACAGGGATGGATGAGGGTTAAGCTAAGGCGGCCGTCCGTCGGATGGGATGTTAAGTCGCGGCTCCGTGTACTTGAAAGTCATATACTGTGCATGTTAAAGAAACGCTGGATGGCCTTGACGGGAGGCTACCATCCGTCTCCCACCAGCTGTCCAGTGGGTTCCCTCCCCAACCTTCTCAGGGTCCTTATGACCTGGTTATTTAGCCCATTGTGTGCAAAAACCCTAGACTTCCGTTCTTTAACAACTCTCCGCAACACTTGGGATCCATGAAACATCTCATAAAAAGCAGATTCAACTTTCATTAAAGAAAATACAGAGCGATAAATCTTTGTTTTTTCTACCCAAAGTATTCCCACAAAAAATAAACTTTAAACTCCGTTTAACTCAGGAGATGCATTCCGGGGAGATTCGAAAAATTGGGTTGGGTTGTTTTACCTCTGAACGGCACTTTTTTGCACACCATGGGCTAAATGGCCAGGTCACAAGGACCCTGAAGGCTCAGAGAAGGTTGGGGGAGGGGACCCACTGGAACAGCAGTTGGGAGACAGATGGTAGCCTCCCGTCAAGGCCATCCAGCATGTTCTTTAACGTGCACATGGTATGGCTCTCCCGCACACGGGGCCACGGCTTAACGTCCCATCCGACGGACGGCGGCCTTTCCAAACCCATCGGTATCCCCTACTGACCGTGGGCAAGGCGGGGAATTTTGCGGAGATAAATCTCAACGCTGACCCAGCTGGGACTCGAACCTGGGAACTACAGATTACGAGCCTGGCGCGCTACCGACTGAGGATTCGCGAAATTATTTCCTTGTTTTTTGCATATTTTATTGATCCATTTGATATTTTTTTCTTTGTATTGTAATAGATGGCAGACTTCTGTGACAGTATTATTTATTATAAATAAAACACTTGAAAAAAATTGTGTATTTGACTTGCTTTAGAAACGTATTAAAACATTGCATTTATCCAGTAAGAAAGGGGCGGGGGGTGGCTCAGTCGGTAGCGCGCCAGGCTCGTAATCTGTAGTTCCCAGGTTCGAGTCCCAGCTGGGTCAGCGTTGAGATTTATCTCCGCAATATTCCCCACCATGCCCACGGTCAGTAGGGGACACCGATGGGCTTGGAAAGGCCGCCGTCCGTCGGATGGGACGTTAACCCGTTGGCCCGTGTATGGGAGAGCCATACCCTGTGCACGTTAAAGAACACGCTGGATGGCCTTGACGGGAGGCTACCATCTGTCTCCCAACAGCTGTCCCAGTTGGTCCTTCCCCCAACCTTCTCTGAGCCTTCGGGGTCCATGTGACCTGACCATTTAGCCCATGGTGTGCAAAAAAGTGCCGCTCAGAGGTAAAACAACCCAACTCAAGGTGATATTCAAGAGCACTTCCTACTTGGAAAAATTCATCGCTAGAAAGAGAAAAAAAAAATACCTTACCATATCCGCAGCGAATATTTCTAAAAAAAAATATGCAGAAAGGCGTTATATTCGTTCTGGTTCAATCCACTTTCTCCCCCAAAACCTGAATTTACTTCGATCCTACTATACTCGTATACACTGCTCTATCAGAATAGTAGAAAATTCCCGCGTTATGTCAATAGGAATGTAACTTCGTAGCTCAATAATTTCTAAAATATAAATTTAATTTAAAAAAGTGACTGAAGATAAATTAAAGATCGTAATTAAATCTATTTAAATATCGATTTTCAATAATATTCGTTCAGTGTTTAAAGAGTGATGGAAATTACAAAATTTCACAACAGTTGGGTTGGGTTGTTTTACCTCTGAGCGGCACTTTTCTGCACACAATGGGCTAAATGGCCAGGTCACATGGACCCCGAAGGCTCAGAGAAGGTTGGGGAGGGGACCCACTGGAAAAGCTGTTGGGAGACAGATGGAAGCCTCCCGTCAAGGCCATCCAGTGTGTTCTTTAACGTGCACAGGGTATGGCTCTCCCGCACACCGGGCCACGGCTTAACGTCCCATCCGACGGACGGCGGCCTTTCCAAGCCCATCGGTGTCCCCTACTGACCGTGGGCAGGGCGGGGAATTTTGCGGAGATAAATCTCAACGCTTACCCAACTGGGACTCGAACCTGGGTACTACAGATTACGAGCCTGGCGCGCTACCGACTGAGCCACCCCCGCCCCAATAATTTTAGGAGTAATTCTGTTTATTTATAACAAAGCTGAGGAATTACAAATTCATATATAGCAAATCATCAGTGGAGAGACGAGATGTTCAAAATAGAGTGGCCGATCAAAGTGGGGAGGAGCAGAAAAAAATATTAAACATAGATACACTCAGTAATTTATGAATATATTCCGTGTTTTGTCAATGGCAAGTTCATTTCGAAGCTCTTGTACAGTCGCTCAAAAAAGTATCCGAACACTATGGTTGATTACAGAATTCAGAAAAAATATCTGGCAACGATTTTTTTTAGAATTTAGTGATCTGGCAACCTTTGTGTCACGTGACACGAAGGTTGCCAGATCACTAATTTTCTAATTTCGACGGACGGTCGCCTTTCCCAGGCCATCGGTGTCCCCTACTGAACAGGGATGGATGAGGGTTAAGCTAAGGCGGCCGTCCGTCGGATGGGATGTTAAGTCGCGGCTCCGTGTACTTGAAAGTCATATACTGTGCATGTTAAAGAAACGCTGGATGGCCTTGACGGGAGGCTACCATCCGTCTCCCACCAGCTGTCCAGTGGGTTCCCTCCCCAACCTTCTCAGGGTCCTTATGACCTGGTTATTTAGCCCATTGTGTGCAAAAACCCTAGACTTCCGTTCTTTAACAACTCTCCGCAACACTTGGGATCCATGAAACATCTCATAAAAAGCAGATTCAACTTTCATTAAAGAAAATACAGAGCGATAAATCTTTGTTTTTTCTACCCAAAGTATTCCCACAAAAAATAAACTTTAAACTCCGTTTAACTCAGGAGATGCATTCCGGGGAGATTCGAAAAATTGGGTTGGGTTGTTTTACCTCTGAACGGCACTTTTTTGCACACCATGGGCTAAATGGCCAGGTCACAAGGACCCTGAAGGCTCAGAGAAGGTTGGGGGAGGGGACCCACTGGAACAGCAGTTGGGAGACAGATGGTAGCCTCCCGTCAAGGCCATCCAGCATGTTCTTTAACGTGCACATGGTATGGCTCTCCCGCACACGGGGCCACGGCTTAACGTCCCATCCGACGGACGGCGGCCTTTCCAAACCCATCGGTATCCCCTACTGACCGTGGGCAAGGCGGGGAATTTTGCGGAGATAAATCTCAACGCTGACCCAGCTGGGACTCGAACCTGGGAACTACAGATTACGAGCCTGGCGCGCTACCGACTGAGGATTCGCGAAATTATTTCCTTGTTTTTTGCATATTTTATTGATCCATTTGATATTTTTTTCTTTGTATTGTAATAGATGGCAGACTTCTGTGACAGTATTATTTATTATAAATAAAACACTTGAAAAAAATTGTGTATTTGACTTGCTTTAGAAACGTATTAAAACATTGCATTTATCCAGTAAGAAAGGGGCGGGGGGTGGCTCAGTCGGTAGCGCGCCAGGCTCGTAATCTGTAGTTCCCAGGTTCGAGTCCCAGCTGGGTCAGCGTTGAGATTTATCTCCGCAATATTCCCCACCATGCCCACGGTCAGTAGGGGACACCGATGGGCTTGGAAAGGCCGCCGTCCGTCGGATGGGACGTTAACCCGTTGGCCCGTGTATGGGAGAGCCATACCCTGTGCACGTTAAAGAACACGCTGGATGGCCTTGACGGGAGGCTACCATCTGTCTCCCAACAGCTGTCCCAGTTGGTCCTTCCCCCAACCTTCTCTGAGCCTTCGGGGTCCATGTGACCTGACCATTTAGCCCATGGTGTGCAAAAAAGTGCCGCTCAGAGGTAAAACAACCCAACTCAAGGTGATATTCAAGAGCACTTCCTACTTGGAAAAATTCATCGCTAGAAAAAGAAAAAAAAAATACCTTACCATATCCGCAGCGAATATTTCTAAAAAAAAATATGCAGAAAGGCGTTATATTCGTTCTGGTTCAATCCACTTTCTCCCCCAAAACCTGAATTTACTTCGATCCTACTATACTCGTATACACTGCTCTATCAGAATAGTAGAAAATTCCCGCGTTATGTCAATAGGAATGTAACTTCGTAGCTCAATAATTTCTAAAATATAAATTTAATTTAAAAAAGTGACTGAAGATAAATTAAAGATCGTAATTAAATCTATTTAAATATCGATTTTCAATAATATTCGTTCAGTGTTTAAAGAGTGATGGAAATTACAAAATTTCACAACAGTTGGGTTGGGTTGTTTTACCTCTGAGCGGCACTTTTCTGCACACAATGGGCTAAATGGCCAGGTCACATGGACCCCGAAGGCTCAGAGAAGGTTGGGGAGGGGACCCACTGGAAAAGCTGTTGGGAGACAGATGGAAGCCTCCCGTCAAGGCCATCCAGTGTGTTCTTTAACGTGCACAGGGTATGGCTCTCCCGCACACCGGGCCACGGCTTAACGTCCCATCCGACGGACGGCGGCCTTTCCAAGCCCATCGGTGTCCCCTACTGACCGTGGGCAGGGCGGGGAATTTTGCGGAGATAAATCTCAACGCTTACCCAACTGGGACTCGAACCTGGGTACTACAGATTACGAGCCTGGCGCGCTACCGACTGAGCCACCCCCGCCCCAATAATTTTAGGAGTAATTCTGTTTATTTATAACAAAGCTGAGGAATTACAAATTCATATATAGCAAATCATCAGTGGAGAGACGAGATGTTCAAAATAGAGTGGCCGATCAAAGTGGGGAGGAGCAGAAAAAAATATTAAACATAGATACACTCAGTAATTTATGAATATATTCCGTGTTTTGTCAATGGCAAGTTCATTTCGAAGCTCTTGTACAGTCGCTCAAAAAAGTATCCGAACACTATGGTTGATTACAGAATTCAGAAAAAATATCTGGCAACGATTTTTTTTAGAATTTAGTGATCTGGCAACCTTTGTGTCACGTGACACGAAGGTTGCCAGATCACTAATTTTCTAATTTCGACGGACGGTCGCCTTTCCCAGGCCATCGGTGTCCCCTACTGAACAGGGATGGATGAGGGTTAAGCTAAGGCGGCCGTCCGTCGGATGGGATGTTAAGTCGCGGCTCCGTGTACTTGAAAGTCATATACTGTGCATGTTAAAGAAACGCTGGATGGCCTTGACGGGAGGCTACCATCCGTCTCCCACCAGCTGTCCAGTGGGTTCCCTCCCCAACCTTCTCAGGGTCCTTATGACCTGGTTATTTAGCCCATTGTGTGCAAAAACCCTAGACTTCCGTTCTTTAACAACTCTCCGCAACACTTGGGATCCATGAAACATCTCATAAAAAGCAGATTCAACTTTCATTAAAGAAAATACAGAGCGATAAATCTTTGTTTTTTCTACCCAAAGTATTCCCACAAAAAATAAACTTTAAACTCCGTTTAACTCAGGAGATGCATTCCGGGGAGATTCGAAAAATTGGGTTGGGTTGTTTTACCTCTGAACGGCACTTTTTTGCACACCATGGGCTAAATGGCCAGGTCACAAGGACCCTGAAGGCTCAGAGAAGGTTGGGGGAGGGGACCCACTGGAACAGCTGTTGGGAGACAGATGGTAGCCTCCCGTCAAGGCCATCCAGCGTGATCTTTAACGTGCACAGGGTATGGCTCTCCCGCACACGGGGCCACGGCTTAACGTCCCATCCGACGGACGGCGGCCTTTCCAAGCCCATCGGTGTCCCTACTGACCGGGGGCAAGGCGGTGAATTTTGCGGAGATAAATCTCAACGCTGACCCAGCTGGGACTCGAACCTGGGAACTACAGATTACGAGCCTGGCGCGCTACCGACTGAGGATTCGCGAAATTATTTCCTTGTTTTTTGCATATTTTATTGATCCATTTGATATTTTTTTCTTTGTATTGTAATAGATGGCAGACTTCTGTGACAGTATTATTTATTATAAATAAAACACTTGAAAAAAATTGTGTATTTGACTTGCTTTAGAAACGTATTAAAACATTGCATTTATCCAGTAAGAAAGGGGCGGGGGGTGGCTCAGTCGGTAGCGCGCCAGGCTCGTAATCTGTAGTTCCCAGGTTCGAGTCCCAGCTGGGTCAGCGTTGAGATTTATCTCCGCAATATTCCCCACCCTGCCCACGGTCAGTAGGGGACACCGATGGGCTTGGAAAGGCCGCCGTCCGTCGGATGGGACGTTAAGCCGTGGCCCCGTGTGCGGGAGAGCCATACCCTGTACACGTTAAAGAACACGCTGGATGGCCTTGACGGGAGGCTACCATCTGTCTCCCAACAGCTGTTCCAGTGGGTCCTTCCCCCAACCTTCTCTGAGCCTTCGGGGTCCATGTGACCTGGCCATTTAGCCCATTGTGTGCAAAAAAGTGCCGTTCAGAGGTAAAACAACCCAACTCAAGGAGATATTCAAGAGCACTTCCTACTTGGAAAAATTCATCGCTAGAAAAAGAAAAAAAAAATACCTTACCATATCCGCAGCGAATATTTCTAAAAAAAATATGCAGAAAGGCGTTATATTCGTTCTGGTTCAATCCACTTTCTCCCCCAAAACCTGAATTTACTTCGATCCTACTATACTCATATACGCTGCTCTATCAGAATAGTAGAAAATTCCCGCGTTATGTGAATAGGAATGTAACTTCGTAGCTCAATAATTTCTAAAATATAAATTTAATTTAAAAAAGTGACTGAAGATGAATTAAAGATCGTAATTAAATCTATTTAAATATCGATTTTCAATAATATTCGTTCAGTGTTTAAAGAGTGATAGAAATTACAAAATTTCACAACAGTTGGGTTGGGTTGTTTTACCTCTGAGCGACACTTTTTTGCACACCATGGGCTAAATGGCCAAGTCACATGGACCCCGAAGGCTCAGAGAAGGTTGGGGGAGGGGACCCACTGGAACAGCTGTTGGGAGACAGATGGTAGCCTCCCGTCAAGGCCATCCAGCGTGTTCTTTAACGTGCACAGGGCTCCCGCACACGGGACCACGGCTTAACGTTCCATCCGACGGACGGTGGCCTTTACCAAGCCCAGCGGTGTCCCCTACTGACCGTGGGCAGGGCGGGGGAATTTTGCGGAGATAAATCTCAACGCTGACCCAGCTGGGACTCAACTTTCACAACAGTAATGCCTCATAAGGATTTTCCTCAGAAATTAATTGGAACTTAAATAATAAGTATTGTTTCAAACCATTTAATAGAATAATTCATAATATACATTTTCATAATATATATTTTAGAAGTTTGTTTAATTAATATTTCAATATTAGATAATTCTGAATGATTTTTATTAAACAATTTATTTTTAAATATTCTAGCTTCCGTAAATTTTTAAATACTGAACGAATATTGTTGAAAATTGAGAATTAAATAGATTTGATTATGAACTTTAATTTATCGTAGTCACATTTTTCCACTATATGTATATTTCGTAAATTATAGGACTTCGAAGTTAGATCCCATTGACATAACATGGCAATATTTTGGTTAAAATATTTTATATATATCCTACCAGCACAGGGGCGGGGTTGGCTCAGTCGGTAGCGCGCCAGATTCGTAATCTGTAGTTCCCAGGTTCGAGTCCCAGCTGGGTCAACGTTGAGATTTATCTCCGCAAAAATTCCCCGCCCTGCCCACGGTCAGTAGGGGAAACCGATGGGCTTGGAAAGGCCGCCGTCCGTTGGATGGGACGTTAAGCCGTGGCCCCGTGTGCGGGAGAGCCATACCCTGTGCACGTTAAAGAACACGCTGCATGGCCTTGACGGGAGACTACCATCTGTCTTCCAACAGGGGGAGGATAAAAGACCATGCCTCCCCCCTCCTTTTGTGAATGTTAGAGTTGGGTTGGGTTGTTTTACCTCTGAGCGGCACTTTTTTGCACACCATGGGCTAAATGGCCAGGTCACATGGACCCCGAAGGCTCAGAGAAGGTTGGAGGAGGGGACCCACTGGAACAGCTGTTGGGAGACAGATGGTAGCCTCCCGTCAAGGCCATCCAGCGTGTTCTTTAACGTGCACAGGGTATGGCTCTCCCACACACGAGGCCACGGCTTAGCGTCCCATCCGACGGACGGCGGCCTTTCCAAGCCCATCAGTGTCCCCTACTGACCGTGGGCAGGGCGGGGAATTTTTGCGGAGATAAATCTCAACGCTGACCCAGCTGGGACTCGAACCTGGGAACTACAGATTACGAGCCTGGCGCGCTACCGACTGAGCCACCCCCGCCCCTGTGAATGTTAGAAAGGGTAATGTAGACAATAAATTATTGAAATTGTACATATTTCACTCAGTTTTCAAAAAATTTTCTGAAATCCTCTAAAACGGGGGGGGGGGGGAATATTATATTGAAATATAAATCTAATATCTTGCTCCCCCCTCTCTAATTTTGTTTTTTTCCTAGATCATTGCGTAATAGAGGGAATAAATTGGTTAAGATTTATTTGAAACATTTATTGAAGAACTAGCCCTTTAAATACCGTATTTCTTCGATTCTAAGACACACTTTTTTTCCTATATAAAGGTCTCTAAAAACGGGGTGCGTCTTAGAATCGAAGAAATACGGTAACAGCAAGCTTGACATTAATCCATCAACCTAAGCCAGTGGTTCTCAACCTTTAATGCTTCATGTACCCCCTGGAAATGTGTATGTAACTGGCGTACACCTTGTATAGATAGATAAAACTATAGTTATAGTATTACAATGGGAATAAAATAAAACATATATATCAGTGGTTCTCAACCTTTTATGCTTCACGTACCCCCTGGAAATGTGTATGTAACTGGCGTACCCCTTGTATAGATAGATAAAACTATAGTTATAGTATAACAATGGGAATAAAATAAATCATATATATATCAGTGGTTCTCAACCTTTTATGCTTCACGTACCCCCTGGAAATGTGTATGTAACTGGCGTACCCCTTGTATAGATAGATAAAACTATAGTTATAGTATAACAATGGGAATAAAATAAAACATATATATCAGTGGTTCTCAACCTTTTATGCTTCACGTACCCCCTGGAAATGTGTATGTAACTGGCGTACCCCTTGTATAGATAGATAAAATTATAGTTATAGTATAACAATGGGAATAAAATAAAACATATATAACATTTGTCTAGCGACTTTTGAGGGGCGGGAGTGGCTCAGTCGGTAGCGCGCCAGGCTCGTAATCTGTAGTTCCCAGGTTCGAGTCCCAGCTGGGTCAGCGTTGAGATTTATCTCCGCAAAATTCCCCGCCCTGCCCACGGTCAGTAGGGGATACCGATGGGCTTGGAAAGGCCGCCGTCCGTCGGATGGGACGTTAAGCCGTGGCCCCGTGTGCGGGAGAGCCATACCCTGTACACATTAAAGAACATGCTGGATGGCCTTAACGGGAGGCTACCATCTGTCTCCCAACAACTGTTCCAGTGGGTCCCCTCCCCCAACCTTCTCTGAGCCTTCGAGGTCCATGTGACCTGGCCATTTAGCCCATGGTGCGCAAAAAAGTGCCGCTCAGAGGTAAAACAACCCAACCCTAGCGACCTTTAAGCTCTCATGACGTACCCCAAAATATTTTACCGCATACCCCACTTTGAGAACCTCTAATCTAAGCAATTGCAATGTTCGTATCACTGGTTACGATTTCAAGCAACTGTTTCTCACTCGTGTGTGACTATTTCTTCATTTAGCCAGAGAGCGCATCCGAAGTAGAGGCATTCACCGAAGCATATCATTACAGGTGCTATCGCTTTCAACGGGAGGTTTTTTTATTTCTCACACTTCGTTCCACGTCAGATGCTTCGCGAAGTGTCAACGTTCTACCCGATGATATGATGATGTCATCATTTGGGGACGAATATGTAAATGATCGTTTTATTTGTTTTTACAATGTAACTCGTTTACTTAATTACTTTTACCCTCATAGAGAATAGGAATGTTAATTAACTCGGTCTATTTCAGCGCCTTTCAACAGAAATAGGAAATGTAGTTAATTTACATAGATGACTGAACACAAATCGAGAACATAGAAATAAAAAAAAACGTATGTTTAGAAAGTTGTTTGGCTGTTTGCTATACATTTGGAGACATCTGAAGATATGACAATCAGGTTTTGCATTATGGGTCCTGAATTCAAGGGAAAAAATTATTTATGCTCCCCCTTCCCAAGGGGCGGGGGTGGCTCAGTCGGTAGCGCGCCAGGCTCGTAATCTGTAGTTCCCAGGTTCGAGTCCCAGCTGAGTCAGCGTTGAGATTTATCTCCGCAAAATTCCTCGTCCTGTCCACGGTTAGTAGGGGACACCGATGGGCTTGGAAAGGCCGCCGTCCGTCGGATGGGACGTTAAGCCGTGGCCCCGTGTGCGGAGAGCCATACCCTGCGCACGTTAAAGAACACGCTGGATGGTCTTGACGGGAGGCTACCATCTGTCTCCCAACAGCTGTTCCAGTGGGTCCCCTCCCCCAACCTTCTCTGAGCCTTCGGGATCCATGTGACCTGGTCATTTAGCCCATTCTGTGCAAAAAAGTCCCGCTCAGAGGTAAAACAACCCAACGTTAAAGAACACGCTGGATGTCCTTGACAGGAGGCTACCATCTGTCTCCCAACAGCTGTTCCAGTGGGTCCCCTCCCCCAACCTTCTCTGAGCCTTCGGGGTTCATGTGACCTGGCCATTTAGCCCATGGTGTGCAAAAAAGTGCCGCTCAGAGGTAAAACAACCCAACGTTAAAGAACACGCTGGATGTCCTTGACAGGAGGCTACCATCTGTCTCCCAACAGCTGTTCCAGTGGGTCCCCTCCCCCAACCTTCTCTGAGCCTTCGGGGTCCGTGTGACCTGGCCATTTAGCCCATGGTGTGCAAAAAAGTCCCGCTCAGAGGTAAACAATCCATACATACTATGGTAGGTGGTCGTATTATTCTGATACGACTGTGTATTTTTTCCGCTGTTTGTTCGTTTTCTTAATTTTGCTTTACGTAAGCATAAACTGTTTGGTTTCTGCATTTTTCTCACATTGACAACAAAATATCTCTCATGACCGCCATTTTAGTAGGGTTGAGTTTAACTAGATAAATCCCAACTCTGTACAGATAAAACATGAACAAGAATAATATCTTCCTCTGTGGAACAATGATTGTTGGGTTGTTTTACCTCTGAGCGGCACTTTTTTGCACACCATGGGCTAAATGGCCAGGTCACAAGGACCCCGAAGGCTCAGAGAAGGTTGGGGGAGGGGACCCACTGGAACAGCTGTTGGGAGACAGATGGTAGCCTCCCGTCGAGGCCATCCAGCGTGTTCTTTAACGTGCACAGGGTATGGCTCTCCCGGACACGGGACCACGGCTTAACGTCCCATCCGACGGACGGCGGCCTTTCCAAGCCCATCGGTGTCCCCTACTGACCGTGGGCAGGGCGGGGAATTTTTGCGGAGATAAATCTCAACGCTGACCCAGCTGGGACTCGAACCTGGGAACTACAGATTACGAGCCTGGCGCGCTACCGACTGAGCCACCCCCGCCCCATAGAACAATGAAAAGAAACCATTTGTAAATACAAAAGTTTATTTTCCCCGAAACCAACAGATCATCAATAAGTACTCCTCCTGTACTGTGTCAGTTTTCATTGGACCTGCGGGTTTAGGACATTCATAAGCCTAACCTACAGAAACGGGGTTGATTTGGAAACAGGAAGTATTTTGACGACATGCCTGCTCTTCATAGGGGTTCTGTTGATGCTTAAAACCACTGACTCAACAATACAGGAAGAGGTTATTTACAGGAAAGCATGATGGGGAAATGTTCGAAGTTTGCAGTTGATGCATACGGGTTGGGTTGTTTTATCTCTGAGCGGCACTTTTTTGCACACCATGGGCTAAATGGCCAGGTCACATGGACCCCGAAGGCTCAGAGAAGGTTGGGGGAGGGGACCCACTGGAATAGCTGTTGGGAGACAGATGGTAGCCTCCCGTCAAGGCCATCCAGCGTGTTCTTTAACGTGCACAGGGTATGGCTCTCCCGCACACGGGGCCACGGCTTAACGTCCCATCCGACGGACGGCGGTCTTTCCAAGCCCATCGGTGTCCCCTACTGACCATGGCAAGGCGGGGAGTTTTGCGGAGATAAATCTCAACGCTGACCCATCTGGGACTCGAACCTGGGAACTACAGATTACGAGCCTGGCGCGCTACCGACTGAGCCACCCCCGCCCCCAACCTCTGTGGCAAGCAGCTGCTTCAGGGGGGTATTTTTTTTTTATAATTTATATTTAGAATTTCCGTATCAAACATCGAAATTAACATCATTGTTCATAAATAATCAGTCAATTACCTTCCACATTCGTTTCTTATTCGAAGACAAAAGAAAATAACTGATGGAAAAAACTGAAGCAATATTACTTTTCTACGTGTCTTTTGGATATCTTTTTAAGATGAATTTAAACTGATCACATATCTCGATATTTAAAAGGAACTAAAAAAAACATGTTTTCAACAATCGTTTTGCAAATTTTAGTCTTTAAACAGTTTATTTTTTTTTCATTCCTTTATTTGTTCTTCTTTTCACTTGCAATTTTCCTGTTTTTATTTAAATATAACCATGTCTTTGAGGTCAAATGAAAATGTGTCAAAAACAAAGTGACATCATTTTTATTGAGTTTTGGAATTAGTTATTCTACAGATAACCAAAATATCAGTTCTATTGTAAAAGAACTTTTTCCGTCTTTTTAGTGGGGCGGAGGTGGCTCAGTCGGTAGCGCGCCAGGCTCGTAATCTGTAGTTTCCAGGTTCGAGTCCCAGCTGGGTCAGCGTTGAGATTTATCTCCCCAAAATTCCCCGCCCTGTCCACGGTCAGTAGGGGACACCGATGGGCTTGAAAAGGCCGCCGTCCGTCGAATGGGACGTTAAGCCGTGGCCCCGTGTGCGAGAGAGACATACCCTGTGCACGTTAAAGTAACACGCTGGATGGCCTTGACGGGAGGCTACCATCTGTCTCCCAACACGGGGGGCTACCATCTGTCTCCAACCAGTGGGTCCACTCCCCCAACCTTCTCTGAGCCTTCGGGGTCCATGTGACCTGCCCATTTAGCCCATGGTGTGCAAAAAAAGTGCCGCTCAGAGGTAAAACAACCCAATCCGTCTTTTTAGCCATTAGCAAGATGTCTGTGAATAATCTCCCGTGACCATTTCAAAGACGGAAACGTTTGACACTTGTAATTCGTTACCGTTTATTCTATCAATTCCCATTATCCTCTGGAATTTTTACCACAAGCAAACAATCTCCAAGAAATCTAGAACCAATCATAGTATTTTTACACGAGAAAGCAAAGCCGCCAGGAAGTTAAGAACCAAACTTCCTATTCTAACACTGACAAAAGAAATTTTGGGGAAAAAAATCAGACCCAAGCTGACCCAGCTGGGACTCGAACCTGGGAACTACAGATTACGAGCCTGGCGCGCTACCGACTGAGCCACCCCCGCCCCACCCCGTGCGGGAGACCCATAACCTGTGCACGTTAAAGAACTCGCTTAATGGCCTTAACGGAGATTACCATCTGTCTCCTAACCTAAGTCCCTTGTCTACCTAAGTCTCCTTCTCCCAACCTTCTCTTAGCACTAGGGGTCCTTGTGACCTGGTCATTTAGCCCCATTATGTGCAAAAAAAGTGTCGATAATAGGTAAAAACAATCCAATCCAATTCGATAGCTGTTAAGAAACAAACACATATAAATTGACCTTTCTGACGATGCGGATGTCATGACCTTTTAATAAGTATCTTGAGAGAAAAGAAAGAACAAAAAAATTAGATTTCCCAACCACCGGATAATTCAATGACCCAAATCGAAAACAATAGAATAATGATAATAACCTGAAGCCAGATTGATATGGAGTTAGCGTTGCATAGAGTTAAGTATAATCGCTGTGAAGCGTCAAATTCTCTCTGTTTCACGGCGAGATTGACAAACTACCGCTTGAAAGAACATTTCTTATTCGCAGGGTCATGATGAGATCTACTGTATAGAATTATTTCAGTCGGGCTGAATTTCTTAAATCGATTTATTTTCTCTTATGATATAAAGAAAGTATGTTATTGTAGGCGCGGGGGTGGCTCAGTCGGTAGCGCGCCAGGTTCGTTATCTGTAGTTCGCAGGTTCGAGTCCCAGCTGGGTCAGCGTTGAGATTTATCTCCGCAAAATTTCCCCGCCCTGCCCACGGCCAGTAGGGGACACCGATGGGCTTGGAAAGGCCGTCATCCGTCGGATGGGACGTTAAGCCGTGGCACCGTGTGCGGGAGAGCCATACCCTATGCACGTTAAAGAACACGCTGGATGGCCTTGACGGGAGGCTACCATCTGTCCCCCAACAGCTGTTCCAGTGGGTCCCCTCCCCCAACCTTCTCTAAGCCTTCGGGGTCCATGTGACCTGGCCATTTAAGGGGCGGGGGTGGCTCAGTCGGTAGCGCGCCAGGCTCGTAATCTGTAGTTCCCAGGTTCGAGTCCCAGCTGGGTCAGCGTTGAGATTTATCTCCGCAAAACTCCCCGCCCTGCCCACGGTCAGTAGGGGACACCGATGGGCTTGGAAAGTCCGCCGTCCGTCGGATGGGACGTTAAGCCGTGGCCCCGTGTGCGGGAGAGCCATACCCTGTGCACGTTAAAGAACACACTGGATGGCCTTGACGGGAGGCTACCATCTGTCTCCCAACAGTTGTTCCAGTGGGTCCCCTCCCCAATCTTCTCTGAGCCTTCGGGGTCCTTGTGACCTGGCCATTTAGCCCATGGTGTGCAAAAAAGTGCCGCTCAGAGGTAAAACAATCCAATCTGTCCAGTACCTGTACATCGGAACTGCATTTCGGTCTGGTAAGGGTCGATCGTGATCTTCTCTTCGCCTCTTCCCCCTTTTTTAAATATTTTTTTACACCTTTGCCTGATCGTCATCATTTTTCCTACAGGAAATTGAAATCTTAAGTGTTCTACTAACCTCTTTAATCATTTAAATCAAACCATGCCATCAGCTGAAATAAAAGAAATCTGTTATCGAGTATTTCCACCCTCTTCATTAGCTAAATGCTGCTTCAGTTCTTAATTAGCGATAAGTTAACCCAGAATCACGTGCTCCATTCCCTGCTTCGATCTAATTGGCTGATCAAACTAATGCTTAAGTAAGTCGTGCTCTAATTAACTTGTCGATCCAATTCAATCTTAACAATGATTCTCTTATATTTATAAATGGTTTGTGTTTCTTTACAAATGATAAGCTTTTCTTTTTACTGGGTTGTTTTACCTCTGAGCTGCACTTTTTTGCACACCATGGGTGAAATGGCCAGGTCACGTGGACCCCGAAGGCTCAGAGAAGGTTGGGGGAGGGGACCCACTGGAACAGCTGTTGGCAGACAGATGGTAGCCTCCCGTCAAGGCCATCCAGCTTGTTCTTTAACGTTGGGTTGTTTTACCTCTGAGCGGCACTTTTTTGCACACCATGGGTGAAATGGCCAGGTCACATGGACCCCGAAGGCTCAGAGAAAGTTGGGGGAGGGGACCCACTGGAACAGCTGTTGGGAGACAGATGGTAGCCTCCCGTCAAGGCCATCCAGCGTGTTCTTTAACGTGCACAGGGTATGGCTCTCCCGCACACGGGGCCACGGCTTAACGTCCCATCCGACGGACGGCGGCCTTTCCAAGCCCATCGGTGTCCCCTGCTGACCGTGGGCAGGGCGAGAAATTTTGCGGAGATAAATCTCAACGCTGACCCAGCTGGGACTCGAACCTGGGAACTACAGATTACGAGCCTGGCGCGCTACCTACTGAGCCACCCCCGCCCCACTTTCTTTTTACTGATGAGTTGCTTAATGACCAGGTCACAAGGACCCCCAAGGCTCAGCATTGAGAATGGATATGCGTTGCACAGCTATTAAGAACAGATGATAGTCTTCTATGTTATTCTTCATTCGCTCAGTCGGTAGCGCACCAGGCTTGTAATCTGCAGTTACCAGGTTCGAGTCCCACCTGTGCCAACGTTGAGATTTACCTCCGCTAAATAGGGGCGGGGGTGGCTCAGTCGATAGCGCGTCAGGCTCGTAATTTGTAGTTCCCAGGTTCGAGTCCCAGCTGGGTCAGCGTTGAGATTTACTCCGCAAAATTCCCCGCCCTGCCCACGGCCAGTAGGGGGCACCGATGGACTTGAAAAGGCCGCCGTCCGTCGGATGGGACGTTAAGCCGTGGCCCCGTGTAGCGGGAGAGCCATACCCTGTGCACGTTAAAGAACACACTGGATGGCCTTGACGGGAGGCTACCATCTGTCTCCCAACAGCTGTTCCAGTGGGTCCCCTCGCCCAACCTTCTCTGAGCTTTCGGGGTCCATGTGACCTGGCCATTTATCCCATTGTGTGCAAAAAAGTGCCGCTCAGAGGTAAAACAACCCAACCCAACAAGTTACGAGAGATCTCTACCTTTGTTGCAAATGAAGAAGCTGAAAGATCATAATTCACAACTACAAATGAACAAGTTACGAAAGAAGATTATAATCTCTACTGTACCTTCAATGCAAATGAAGACTTTACGAAAGAAGACAATAATATGTACTTTACCTTCTGTGAAAGTGAAGAAGTTACGAAAGAAGACCATAATCTCTACTGTACCTTCAATGCAAATGAAGACTTTACGAAAGAAGACAATATCTGTACCTTACCTTCTGTGAAAGTGAAGAAGTTACGAAAGAAGACCATAATCTCTACTGTACCTTCAATGCAAATGAAGACTTTACGAAAGAAGACAATAATATGTACTTTACCTTCTGTGAAAGTGAAGAAGTTACGAAAGAAGACCATAATCTCTACTGTACCTTCAATGCAAATGAAGACTTTACGAAAGAAGACAATAATATGTACTTTACCTTCTGTGAAAGTGAAGAAGTTACGAAAGAAGACTATAATCTCTACTGTACCTTCAATGCAAATGAAGACTTTACGAAAGAAGACAATAATCTGCACTTTACCTTCTGTGAAAGTGAAGAAGTTACGAAAGAAGACCATAATCTCTACTGTACCTTCAATGCAAATGAAGACTTTACGAAAGAAGACAATAATGTGTACTTTACCTTCTGTGAAAGTGAAGAAGTTACGAAAGAAGACCATAATCTCTAATGTACCTTCAGTGCAAGTGAATGCAAATGAAGAATTTACGAAAGAAGACAATAATCTCTTACTTTACCTTCGGTGCAAGTGAAGAAGTTACGAAAGAAGACCATAATCTGTAATGTACCTTCAGTGCAAGTGAATGCAAATGAAGAACTTACGAAAGAAAACAATAATCTCTACTTTACCTTCTGTGAAAGTGAAGAAGTTACGAAAGAAGATCATAATCTCTAATGTACCTTCAGTGCAAATGAAGAACTTACGAAAGAAGACAATAATCTCTAATGCACCTTCAGTGCAAATGAATGCAAATGAAGAACTTACGAAAGAAGACAATAATCTCTACTTTACCTTCGGTGCAAGTGAAGAAGTTACGAACGAATACCATAAAATCTACCTTACCTTTGATGCAAATGAATCTCTTGCACTCTCCCTCTCATTCGCAGTTCATTTAACCGACGATGCTGTAGAGCACTGGATCTGGGGCATCCCACACTACAAGGGCAGTATCGTTTTCCCTATGTCAAGCAGCTCTGTCAAGTGATCCCCACCGACTCCCTTGTGAACCGAAGCAAAACATTCAGAGAAGGGCGTCGCCAGGAATCGAGACTGCTTATCTTGATTCTCGACTAACAGATAATTATCACTTGATCCATTTTGACATCTCTGCGTGCTAAACATATTTCGTTGAACCAAACTCTTAATAAATTTAAATGCAAAGATATTTAAATGTGCAAAACATGTTTGATATGCTTTGTAGCATATCGTCCAGAAAATTTAATCGAAGTTTTAATTCATCTTTTGGAACGTTAAAATAAACCTCACTAAACATAAAACGAATCGCATGTTTTGGTTCTGAAATGATATCTGGAATTGTAATGATTTATAAATGCAATTAATTACATGTCTTGAAAACGAAATGATCGGTAAAACAAGCAAATGATAAAAAAAAGTCGGGTTGTTTTACCTCTGAGCGGTATTTTTTTTGCACACAATAGGCTAAATGGCCAGGTCACAAGGACACCGAGGGCTCAGAGAAGGTTGGGGACTAACTGGACAGCTGTTAAGAGTTGGGTTGGGTTGTTTTACCTCTGAGCGGCACTTTTTTGCACACCATGGGCTAAATGGCCAGGTCACATGGACCCCGAAGGCTCAGAGAAGGTTGGGGGAGGGGACCCACTGGAACAGCTGTTGGGAGATAGATGGTAGCCTCCAGTCAAGGCCATCCAGCGTATTCTTTAACGTGCACATGGTATGGCTCTCCCGCACACTGGGTCACGGCTTAACGTCCCATCCGACGGACGGCGGCCTTTCCAAGCCCATCGGTGTCCCCTACTGACCGTGTGCAGGGCGGGTAATATTTGCGGAGATAAATCTCAACGCTGACCCAGCTGGGACTCGAACTTGGAAATTACAGATTACGAGCCTGGCGCGCTACCGACTGAGCCACCCCCGCCCCCATTGTTTAAGAAATGGTTAAATAGCGCGGAAGTGACACGAGCGTTCGAATACTTTCCGTTGCTTATTAATTTTTTGATTATTTAATTTCAAGTCGTAGTGTTTCAAATTTGTGTCTCTGCTCTGTATCAAGCTCGGATTTTATCAACTGAAGTTCATAAATAACTGAAGCGGTGAATCTTTGTAAATTCCTATCTATATATATCTATTATAGGCTAATAATTTTTTATTTATAAAACTCAAGTTATATATTTTTTACTAATAATCGTAATTAATGTAGAAAAATGTATTTTATTTAAATTAGAGCGCGTTGTATTCCATGAGTACTATACCTACTAGACTGGATTTGTTTATGGATTTGAGCTTGATTATTGATCCTGGACTTGCTGCACTGGTGGGCCTCTGTTGAGGAGAATCTGCTGCTATGTTTTCTGTTTGCTTCTGGGTTGCCAACCCTAAGTGAACAGAGGCATGGGATATCTTATATCAGCTGGTGGATAATCCTAATCAGAGACCATCGCAGATACCTGAACCTTACTTAGCTAGTTGGGCATCGTCAAGCCTAAACTGGAGTAATGTGTCTCAGGCAGGCCATATGGCTCTTGAAAAAGTCCACTTGAAAAGGTGGTGCGTGAAGTTCCTACAAGCATCGGTGACTTCAGCCTTTAGCGGAGGAGGAACATGTCTTTGCCCCATGCCTGCGATCAGGGGCTGTTTGATATTGTTGGCCCTACCAATCTCAATAAACATAATTTCTTTGAAAATCCTACTAATCATTTTCTCTCTGCAGGAACGTGAGGACATTACATAGAGATTATTCTCTTGATGTCCTCGTGAAGGAATTCTAGCGCTATAACCTAGATATTCTAGGCTTGCAAGAGACCAGATGGACAGGTAAAGGTGAGATACTTAAAAATAACTTTAAATTTCTTTTCAGGGAGGGAGGATGGAAAGAATCACCAAGGGGTGGATCTCCTTCTCAGCAGACATGCTAGTGATGCTCTTCTAGAATATGTGTGCATTAATGAAAGGTTTCTTACAGCAAAATTTCAGACAAGCATTAAAGACTTGAATGTTATCTGCTGCTATGCCCCCACTGAGGCTGCTGATGAGAATGAGGATAGGTTTTACGGACAACTTCAGGATATTTTGAATTCTGTCAAGAAAAGAGATATTACCCTTGTTTTAGGTGACTTCATTGCCAAAGTTGGTACTGACCCTGACCTTTGGGGAGGGGTGATAGGCCCTTTTGGTATTGGTAGCTGCAATGGCAATGGGCAACGTCTCCTAGAGGTAAGTAAACTCAATGGATTCAGAATAACTAACACCGCGACATACATTAGTACACATGGTTTTTACCCGATGGGCTGCATAAGAATATGATTGATTATATATTAACAGCAAATGGGCTAGTTCTGTTAGGAATACCAGGGCATATAGGGGAGCTGAAATTGGATAAGACCATTACCTTGTTAAAAGTGTCTTGCAACTTAAACTTAAACAGTGTTGTGCTAGGGTTAAAAAATTTACCTTTAATACTGAAGCTCTGAAAGATCCAGTTATCGCCAAAGCTTACCATGATAGGTTACTTAGTCATTGTGACAGTCATGATTTGCTTACCACTGAAGTTGAGGAAGAATGGGGCCATTTTAAACAGGCTTTTTTGGAAACTAAGAGTACTCTTTTAGGAAAAAAAGGAGCAGAGGTAGCAGAATAATTTAAGTGATAAGGCATTTGAGCTTATTTCAGAAAGAAGGAACTGCAGGAATGTCCTTAATCAGTACCCTACTAGTCCTAATAGAAAGGATTACACAGAGCTTAATAAACGCGTAAAGGATCAGTTAGCTGCTGATAAGAATCTTTGGCTTGAAGGTTTGGCTGACAAAGCCGAGGAAGCAGTTAGACAGCACAACAGCAGAGAGCTGTACCAGATAGTTAATGTCTTATATGGTACAAAAAGGACAGACATACAAGGATTGAAGGATAAACAAGGTAAGGTTATAGAAGGGAAGGATTCTGTCATGGCTAGGTGGGCTGAGCATTTCAGTGATGTTCTAAACAATGTAGTTAGTTCTACTCCCATTATTTGTAATGATGATAAATGTATTGGGGGCTTTAATGTTTGCTCTATAACACAATCTGAAGTTATTTTGGCTATTTCTAAACTTAAACTTCATAAATCCCCAGGGATAGATGAAATTACTACAGAAATGCTTAGAGCTGGAAATGTTTCTGTTACCACTTGGATGACTGAAATTCTGAATATCTTTTATGATAAAGGCATGGTTCCTAAGGATTTTACCAGAGCTATTGTTATCCCTATTTTCAAAAAAGGTGATCGCAGTTCTTGCGATAACTATAGGGGTATCAGCCTACTCTCTGTTCAGGTAAAGTTCTTTGCATGATTGTGCTTAATAGAATTAAGAATCTGGTTGATAGGCAATTGCGTGATGAGCAATGTGGATTCAGAAGTGGTAGGGGATGTGTGGATCAGATATTTTCGCTTAGGCAGATTCTTGAGAAATGTTTAGAGTTTCAGAAACCTTTGGTTGCCAGCTTTGTTGATTTCAAAAAGGCTTTTGACTCTGTTGATCGTCATAATTTGTGGTTGATTGTGAAATCATATGGTATACCAGACAAGTTAGTTAACATAATGAAAGCTCTCTATAATAACACTGAGTCGTGTGTGAGAGTTGGTAAGGCTTGTAGCAATTGGTTTAGCATTACTTCTGGTGTTCGACAAGGGTGCATTTTGTCTCCTTTTCTCTTCAGTTTGGTTATTGATTATGTTATGCGAAATTCACTTCAAGGGCCTTAAATGGACTGGAGATACGAAAATTTCTGATTTAGATTATGCTGATGATTTAGCCCTTTTGGCAAATAATGTTGATGAGATGAACTCTTTCATTCGAGCTGTTGATGAGACTGGTAGTAGAGTAGGTTTGGTTATAAACAGAGAGAAAACTAAAGTGATGAAAATTGGTCAGGCAGTCTGTGATTCAGTTAATCTGAATGGTTGCAGTCTTGAGCAGGTGTCACAGTTTAATTATCTTGGGAGCTATGTAACAGATAATGGTGATATGCGACATGAGATTAACAGACGAATAGGGATTGCTGCCGGGACATTTAAGAATCTATGGAGAGTGTGGAGAAATAGGCGTATACACCTAAAGACTAAAATTAGACTGTATAATAGTTTGGTTCTTTCTAAGGTTAGTTATGGTAGTGAAACTTGGACACTTTGTAAACAAGATAACAGGAAACTAGATGCTTTTGATTCTAGATGCTTATGCAGTATCTTGGGCATTAGGTAATTCAACTTTGTAACTAATGATGAGGTTAGGCAAAGGAGTTTGCAACCTCCTTTAAGCAGTATATTGTGCAGAGAGAGACTCCGTTGGTTTGGCCATGTTGCCCGTATGAATAATTATAGATTGGCGAATAGGGTTATGAACAGTGTGCCTAAAGGCCTCAGAAAGAAGGGGAGACCTAGGATGCAGTGGGCAGACAATGTCAAACAGGACCTTATTAGAATTGGTGTGCAGTGGCCAGATGC